>MKEJ01033771.1:0-18641 GCA_001753735.1 Embelia ribes
CAAAAGTTGAAGTATAAAAAAAATTCACATATTATATTAACTTTTAGGTCAATATCTTGCGAATTGTTCATAACATCAAGAAAAATATTAAAGCTAAATATGTGGTCATATAAAAGTTTGTACATAATCCAGTCGGTACGCATGCATATCATTAATTATTAAGTATAATCAATACGGAGTAATTTTGTTTTATTATTAGCATGAATAATAATTTTAACCAAAATAATAGTGAGAGTGACAAAGTTCCGTGTTGAAATGGAAGGATCTGAAACTTAAAAAGTTTTTATGATCAGGCTGTTTTTCTTCTTCTTTTTTATTATTATTATATTATCTTATATATATATATATTATAAAAGGTTATTTTCATGGAAACTTAAGACAGCCGACACTTTTGTCATAAACGATTTCTTATCAAATTTTATGTTTTGAATAATTGTTAATTCATAAACCTTTGCTGGACCGTTCATGGCTAGGTGTCTAGTACCTACACAACACCCTTCCTGTTAATATTTAAGAAAACTATAAAAAGAGGAATTTAATATAGCTGGCACTAGAATTTTCAGTGGCTAGAGAGCACTCGAGACGAGTATTATAGATAATCAAACTCGATTTAATCCAAAGAACCCTATTTGAGGTCAACTCGCGTTTAAATACAAGTTCCTGAGTTTGAATTTGGCTGGGTTCGATATGATAAGACTCGAACCCGGTTTGAGTCAAGCTCGAATACATTTTCTCTTCTTAAAATATATATGTATATATGCACATATACATCAACATACTTAAACAGTTAAAACTCTACTGAAACTCTATATAACAAAAATATGTTTGAACTCAACTCATTTGATGCTTGAATCAAACTCAAGTCGAGTAATTATCGAGTCGAGCTAGTCCCAAGAAGCTTGCCTCGCAGCACCACTCCGACGCTGCATATTTATCATTTAAAAACATTTTTTTAATCATTGTATTTGACAAAGCAAATTTTTATTCAAGTCTCATCACAATCATGAAGACTACAAATGAAGTAAATAAGTTCAACTTTCTGACGGTCACATATTTTCCTTTGCCGTTTTCCATTTACTTTATATCCACTGAACCACTTTGATCTCATTAAAGAAAAGAATTACATTTTGGTAGCGCAAAAGATAAAATCTAGAGTATAATTTGATTTAGTGATATATTGACATTTCTTCTAAACACATTAAATTGCTGCTACTAATTATTTTTCATTTTCCCGTTTCGGATGGGAAGGTGGAGCAGAGGTACCGACAGTACCACCACCAGATGCAGATAGTAATCTCCTGGTTCGAACGAGCAACTGGTATCGGCTCTGCAAAAACCTACACGGATCTGGCACTTCAAACGATTTCAAAACAATTCCGGTGCTTAAAAGATGCGATCTCAAGCCAGATCCGAGCTTCGAGCAAGAGCCTAGGAGAAGAAGACCCCATCGGTGGTAGCAAAAGCGAGGGCTCGCGGCTTAAATTTGTAGATCATCAGATTAGGCAACAAAAGGCTTTGCAACAGCTGGGGATGATGCAGCCCAATGCTTGGAGGCCTCAGAGGGGATTGCCAGAGAGAGCTGTTTCTGTTCTTCGTGCTTGGTTATTCGAGCACTTCCTCCACCCGTAAGAATTCCTAAAACAATCCTAAAAATTGATCCCGAAATCAGTTTTCCTCGTCACGCTTTTGAAACTTTAAAGCTCCACTATAAGACGTGCCTGCAAAATGACTAAGAAAATTTTGAACAAATGTGCCAGTTCTAGAAACTTACATCTAGCTGTTTTTCATGGTTTCACAAAAATAAATCTTTCTACAAAATGAAGAAGCGAGACTAGGAATGTTTCCAAAAAGTTGCATTTTGTTCATTGTAAACCACTGAAACTGAAAACCGCAACCAAATGCACCTTTTAAGTACCTGTGTTTTTACCAGTTGAATGTTTCTGCATGTTTAGGTACCCCAAGGATTCTGACAAGGTCATGTTGGCAAAACAAACAGGCCTTTCCAGGAGCCAGGTATCTGATAGATTCGTTAAGTTCCCTACTGCTTTCCATATATCATTTTAGAATTCTCATGTTGAAGTGCCTTGTTGTACCATTAGGTCTCTAACTGGTTCATCAATGCTCGTGTTCGCCTTTGGAAGCCAATGGTAGAGGAAATGTACATGGAAGAAGTCAAGGAACAAGAACACAATGGATCTGACGACAAAACGGCCAAAAGTGAAAACAATAATGAAGATTCCGCTTCAAAAATTAACACTGTTCAACAGAAAACTCCAGCAACAGAAAACCAGAACATGAATTTCAAATCCACAGTGGACCTGCCCACAAGCCAGAATTCCCCCACTGTGATATCAACTTCACCATCTCCAACCGGAGTTAACATTCGAAACCCACCCGGTTTCACTCTTATCAATTCACCAGATATGGGAACCATCGCACAAGCAAGTCCAAAGAAACAGAGAAACACTGAATTTTTGCAGTCCCCAAACAATTATCTATCTAATGAACAAATTTCCATGAAATTTGGCGATGAGAGGCATAACAGAGAGAGCTTCACACTAATGGGAAGCCCGACTAATTTTATCGGAGGTTTTGGGGCTTATCCCATTGGCGAAATCGGAAGATTTGGCGCTGAACAATTTCCTACGGCATATTCTGGCAATGGGGTTGCACTTACTCTTGGTCTTCCACATAGTGAAAACCTCTCTCTTTCGGGCGCCCATCAAAGTTTTCTCCAAAACCAAAACATGCAAATGGGGAGAAGATATGAAATCGGCGAACCAGATGAGTTTGCTACCATTAATTCCTCAAACCCTTCTCATTCTTCGGTTGCTTATGAGAGCATCAACATACAGAACCGGAAGAGGTTCGTAGCTCAGTTATTGCCGGATTTTGTGGCCTGAAGAATTAACCAATGAAACTAAGAACTGAGTGGGAACAGCGCACGATGCTGTAGAGATGGAAGAAGATTATACGTAGTATAGGTATATACATTTGCACAGAACCATTTGAGTTCTTATAGATAGGAAACTATAGCATATGGTTTGAGGATTGTATATTGTTTTTGTTACTACTGCAGGTAAATTAGATGTACTGTTGTAATAATACGAAACATTGGTAATTTTGGGGGTATACAAATTATTGTTATGAGGTGGTGTCTAATGCATCAACTGAAAACGCTATCACAAATTTCGGGATGATTTATTTCAACAATCCAGAAATTGTCAACTTGAAAGCCTAGTATGAAGTGCCTAACTTGCTACCTTCACCGAAAAGATAATTACATATCGGGACCAATGTGAAGACAAACAATAGAACTAACCAAACATCCTCGTAGTTACCTTCTTGTTTCAATACATAAACGTGATTGGCAAGATTGTGGCCGTAATGCGAGTCCTCGAATGTGATGCGGCTGAAAAGAGCTATTTTTATCCAAACATAAACTGGCTACTTAAGATCAGCATTTTATTCCACAAGCTTTTGTTCCTTTTTCCTAATTCATACTAACTTATAATTGTATCTTAGTAGCTGAAAGCCGGTAACTTGACAACTTAGGTTTCCCATCATTATGGTGTCAAGCACTTAAGCTGTTTCTTAAGCACATCCTCTGAAGATGAGGATGTCTTAACAACAATCACAAAAATAGAGGGGCAACTTTTGTCAATGAATGCCTTTTAAGTCTAAGCCACATGGGTGAATTCTCAACGGGATTATGGAAGATGATTTGTTGTGGCAAGAACAACAATAAAACGGACGAGATTTTCGAACCAAGTTAACACACTCTTAACACATTTTCGCACTGCAGACCTTATCTCATTATCGGCTGCTAGTAGAGGGGCATCATCATCTTCAGAAAGTATGTATCCAAGCTGTTGCCGTGAAGATTATTTTAATCAGAATTGAAGAGCAGGGTGATGCTGTGGAAAACGAAGAGCTGAGGAAAAACACTTAATTTTTTGGCAATCAGCTGAGAGAAAACACTGCTAATTGCCGAAGTATTTGACTGGCAATGGCTTCTTCTTGGATTCTACTTCTTCCGATTCTCATAAAGGGACTGCTTCTATACAAGCCACAGAAGCAGAAATGATAAAATGGGGAAACTGAGTGTTTCTAACACCATGACAGATGCCGAACTACTGAGCCATCCATAAGGATATGTCAGATAAACAGTCAGCAAAATATGTATTTTATAAGCACATCGGAGTGGCAGCATATCTAATCATCATGCCCGTGTTTGTAACCTTGCCAACATCATTAGTTGATCGATCACCATCTTATTTTTTTTCTTTTTTTTAACGAGGCCAAACTTATTGCGGTAAATGAAGTATTAAAAAGTGACACGGATCCCATCACTGTAAAGCTCGTCTTTCTTAGGTTCCTGACATTCCCCATCACTGGCACTATCTCTTTATGTTCGAGTCATCATCTACAAATTCTATTTTAAGAAGGAACAGCTTGAATATATTCATTGTGTAAAGTATATAGACACCAAAGGTGTGACACAATATCAAAATCATAAGTAATTCTAAAAACTATCAATCTATCCCCCAGAGACTAATCCTGAATGAAAAGAAAATGACATGAAAAATAATAGTGACATAATTACCAAGCAAAACGGCTCCCAACACCATCAAGAAATTGATCAGTATGCCAGCCCTTGGACTGCAGCTCAGACAAGAACGAGGAGAACACCCCATTCATTTTCTCATAAGCCTGTTCTAACACAATCTCACTTGGTTCTTGTTGAGACTTGTCCACATCAGCAGCAAACGCAGTGATAAGCCACCCCCTCAATGCATCCTCCCCTGTAGCATTGTGCTCCAACACCAGATTGGTTAATTTATTTTTATGAACTAATATAAATTTCTCTTCGGGGAAAAGACTCTTCAGCTGTTGAAGCTTCGAAGGCTTAACAACTTGGTGAAGGGTCCTCCCAAC
Source organism: Embelia ribes (assembly GCA_001753735.1). Lineage (NCBI taxonomy): Eukaryota > Viridiplantae > Streptophyta > Magnoliopsida > Ericales > Primulaceae > Embelia > Embelia ribes. The sequence goes on from MKEJ01033771.1 coordinate 4,939, forward strand.
TTTCACACTTCCAGCGTCTTCGATAAGTCTCCCAGGGAATAGGAGATCTTCTTGGTATCTCAGATCAGCAGGGCTTGATACTTTTCCCCTCTTGACAAAATCTGCAACTATCATTGCAGTTCTCTGTGGATTCAATGTATTGACAGGAGCTGCTCGCATCTCTTCAACTACACTGTAGACGTGTACGATGGAAAGTAGAGGTCCAACGATCAACTTTCCTTGTATTGATGAACAAACGGTAGATGCTAACTGGATTCCTACTCCTAATCCAATGACATTAAAGAGAGTGGATATAGCCTCCCCTTTAGCAAACAAGTCACTCAGGTTCCCTTCTTTGGCAAATGAAGAATATATTGGCAGCCTTGTTGCTCTTGCTGCAACAACTGCCATTCCCTTGGCGAAATTTCCGAGGCCTGCCATTTCAAGAAATAATTGAGGACATAAAGGAGAAACAACTTCCAAACCAGTGCCTAGATCGTAGAGCACATCAGCGAGAATTCTCCATCGTTTTGGCTCTGAATCCATTCTTGCTCCCAAATTGCTACATATGAGCTTTCCTAAGTGCTGCATACCATCCTTTAATATCCAACTAACTACAGTGGCTTGTGCAGGGGTTGGTCTCAATCCCGCAGCAAAGAGAAGTGACTGAGTCGACAAAACTGATAATGCTGCACTTGAGAAGTGTTGCATAGCACGAAACTGTGTATATCTTAGATACCCCTCATTCACACTATATGGATAACCAGAAGGGAAAAACTGATTTAGGAACGACTCGACCATCCTATGATGAATTGGTCTTGAATCATTGATCAACTTCACTGATAGTTGACCGTTAGGATCGAACTGATAACGGCGAGAGACAGCATCAGAGGTCTCTATCCAGTACAGCGGGCCTCTATGGAGCTGTGGTGCAACTTCCACTTCTTTTCTTTTCCTCATTATCTTGCCCAGCAGTAAGTCCATGGACGGAGGGGAAAGGAGAGAGATGACCGCCAATCGATCACCAACTTGACTGGCACCTTTGTCCTGGAAAATAGAACACAAATGATAATCCTAAGCATCTCTAAGAACAACTATGGAAACTAACATGTGCAAGGAAAACTATGTATCACGTGGTTCTGGGATATGTGATGTAATGCTTGAGAAGCGAAATCAAGATAGCAAATCTACATAATAAAAATCTTTAGTTCCCACTACCCTAAAAATACTTTTTCCCATAACTGTATGAATGCCGAATCGAAAAAGGATAAGCAAGAGGACAACTTACAAGATACTCCATTGACAGCCAAGTAGTAACCACATGTACTATTTTGTGTAACACGGTAGAACCTGCCAAGAGAAGGCGGTCTCAAGAATAACATTTTAGATCATGTTTAAGAGTCAAAATAAAGATTATGTAGAAGTTGATTAAATTTGGATTCCATAGTTCACCAAATAACACAATTGGGCCTCAACAGGGCGCCAGACAATGACGAGAAAAATAAGAACTCAAGGGAGATTAATGTTCAAACAGCTAGGCACAATATAAGTAGTCAGTGTGGAGATGTAGTAATTATATGCCTGATATATGTAACAACTAACAACAACCAGCAGATGCTACAACCTTATGACCAATCTGTTTAGGCTGTCACTATGACTCCCAATAACAGCATTGCAAAATTGAACCCATTCCATTCTTATCTTTTTTAGTGCTGAAATATTTAGTAACTCTTTTGTTAACATGATTCTTAACTAAGATTACATTGGCCCCCTAAAATTTTCGTCCTGCGCTTTGACCTTGCTATCATCAGTTGCATTTTAACCAAGACTTAGTACACAAACAAGGCATACTCTGCGAGTACTGTGACTCTTTAACAAGCACATGATACCCACAAGCCAGACCATTCAATGCACAAATGTTAGGAAAATTCGGCTAAATAGGTACTTGACAACGAGCAAAGTCGAGACGAGTATCAAGCATATTCGAGCTTGACTCGGCTCAAAGGAACCCTATTCAAGCTTGATCTCGATAGGATTTTAAGTTTAAGTATGAGTTCAAACTCGACATGGTAGAAAATGTGAAGACTGAAATTCGACACCAGTCAATCTTGGATTTTTTTTCAATTTTTTTTTTTTTTTGGTATTAAATTATATTGACATACATATTTATATGTATACATAATTATAAACATAAACATCTTTGTATATTCTAGCTAGTCACGAGCCCAAGAATCTTAATACTTGAACCAACTCGAAGTCGAGTTACGTGAAAAAATATATTTAAACTCGGCTCGATTAGTACTTGATTCGAGCAACTCGCGAAAAGCTCGACACCTGGTCACCCCCTATCGGGTACAATGATTCAAGTTCTAAACCAAACATATTCTTACTATAAACCTTAAACAAGTTCTAATGCAGCTTAATTCACATTATAAACCCTAATCAAGTTCCAATGAAGCTATATTCAAGGTAGAAACCGTTACTAAGTTCTAATGCAGCTGAATTCACACTACAAACCCTAATCAAGTTCTAATGAGGCTTAAGCCAAACAATAAGCCCTAATTAAGTTCTAATGTAGATTGTAAACCCTAATGATGTTTCTAATAAAGCTAAATTCACACTATAACCTCGTGTTCTAAGGCGGTGACAGTGAAAAGCACATACATTTGGAGTTGTCATCATAAGTAGATAAAGAAAAATTTAGGAAGAGTTTATTTTTTTCCAATAGATTGTTGTGAAAAATTTCAAGAAATTAAGTAGAAAATGGAATTTTAAACTAAATTGATAATGGAGTATTGGCGAGAGAGTAGCAGATATTACCACGACTATCGGATCGACGATCAAGCGCGTTCTCTCTCTATCTCTCGATATCTCTCTATGCGCATTCACATCTTTCTTCACGACACCATTTCTCATTCCCTCTCTCTAAAGTTTTAATTTCTCAAATGAGAAATAGAAGAGAGTCTCCACATTCGTTTTTTTATTTTTAAAAAAAAATTTAAAATTTTTTAGAAAACCTAGGATAAATGTTGCAGTAAATATTTTTATTGGAAAAATCTACCATTCATGATTTCCTTACAACAAAACTAATTTTTTAAAACAAAACTATAAAACTTATAAAAAAAATTAATGAAAATATTATTTCTATAATTTTAAGAGATTGTATATAAGACTGGTGTAGATAATTGTTAAAATATTAATTATTATGAGAAGAAATTTTTTTGGAAATTCATGTTTAATAAATGTTGGGGAATATTTGTAGGCAACAAATAATTGGGCAAGTCAAATATGGACTAGTGATAAAATATATCAAAGTCATAATATCAGATTTTGTATTTACACCCGAAAATACATACATACATATATATATATATCTTTTTCCGCATATTCCCATGCAAAACACATTCAAGAAATTAAAAAGGATTACATACGATGGGTGTTACCCCTAATTGCTTGGTATCTGATCGTAGTTATTGAATGAATTACAAACTAATATACAAGATCGGTTATCATGCATGCTGATGTGTTAACCATCTATTAGCACACTTTATTTTATGACGATCTAAATAGTACAACAACTAAGGAAATAAGCATAGCCTTTTAAGTTATTTATCGTAGCTTTTCAATTTATGAATGTTACATTTTTCTTTGTGTGTGTTAAATTTTTTTTTTCTTATATAACATACAGATGTTATATACATCCTTTTTGTAACGGTTCATTGGAGATGCAAAGTCTTCTAGAGTCTAGACTTTATCCAACGTTAATTGTACATGTCATTTCCACTTTTTATTTTATACTTTTTCTTTTGCTTGACAGACTAGGTCATCAAACTACTAAAATTTGAAATAGATGATACGAATACAATTTAAAAAAGAAAGTATTAATAGAAACTATAAGTAATGTGAAAAAATGAAAAGAAAATAAAGGTGGGATAATGACAGGGTGGATAAATTATGAGAAAGTTCTCATCGAGTAGTTAATACTTTTCAATGGTAGCTGTCAAATCATTTTCACGTTGTTTTTGAAAATTTCTTTTTATCTTTACTTGTTGGTAATTAAGAAAATAAAAACAAAAATACTGGTTGCTTCATAATTAATTTTCGTCTATTTTGTCATTATAACTTTTTATTTAATACTAAATCGATATTCAAATTAGTTTCAAATTATTACATGGCATAATTGGCACATTGAACAGGGGCAAGGGTGGCCCACGGTTCCCCGATTTTTAAAATTTATATATTTAATATATAATATTTAAAAAAAAAATTAAGGAAAATTATTACGCAACCCTCATGAAAAAATCTCAACCTCTACATAAAATCTACATAGTCGGTCCTCCTATACGAAAATTCAGGACTGCCAACATGCAATGACAGAACCATGTTGGGATAGAGGGTGGCTATGGACCCATGATATAGGAATTTTGACAGAATTTCATGCAAAGATTTTTTTTTTTTTGGCTGGCCCAGGTATAACAATTTTTTTTTAAGAAGTAAAAGAAGTTATTTAGATCAAACTAGAGAAATTAAACCAAGCTTCGACGTCAAGCTATATTTAAAATTTAAGTTATTGAACTAAAGTTTTGCTCAGCTGGAGTGGTTTATCCCAAAGGCAGGCCTATACATATGTACACAACATATATATATATAGGTCACAATGTCAATTCTTTTGGGACTTTCATAAATTACAAACTTCAAAGGAATTTGTTTATTTGGTATATAGTGTTCCCCGCAACAATATTAGGTTTGTATGAAATTGGAAAATTGTGATCTATTTATCTTCGCTGAAATTTTTTATTACAATAAGTTGTGTACTTAATTATGATGAATAAAACAATTGCCACAAATTATATTCAGTACAAACTTATACAAATCAATGACATTAGGAGTCTATGAATCATGAAACTAGAAAACAACTTTTTACTAGTTAAGAAAAACAATGATGACCATTATGTCACATTTTTTCTTATAAATATATGATAAAAAATTGGAGGGATGGAAAAAATAGCCAAAAGTGTTATAAAACTTGCAATCTTTCAAACATTTTGCAAGATACAATCACTTGACTTGAGACATAATAATCATTGTTGATCTTAAGTTACTAGAAAGGCAATAATTAGTGCCATATATTTCAAATTTGAAAACCATGTAATAATGAAAAAGTCAAATTTTTAAGAAAATAAAACTGTCCATCAGCAACAACTCCCCTTTCAAAAAAAAATGAAGAATTAGCTTTGTATGAGGAAGTTTTGTTTTTCTCACTTTTCCAAGGACAAATATTTTTATGAGTTCGTACACCTAAAGAAAAAACAAATAATAAAAATATTAAATATCTATTTTCCTGTTTAAGTTGCAAAAACAAACAAAGAAGTCCTTACTTATCCATAGGACTAATTTGGCCATTTTATTGTTCCGTCCACACAATTTATTTTTACTGTCTTTTTAATGTTTGGTCCCATTGTTAATCATGTGATATGGGAATATATCATCCACTATAATTACATTCATCATTTCCCTTTTTGACAAGTGTCTTAATGATATTGAAATTGAATTAATTAATTTATTTATAATAATACTCGGTAATTATGAAAATTTTCCACATTTTAATTTTCAATAAACCAATCCCCTAATATTTTAATTTTTTGTAAGGATTTAACATGTTTTTACGAATGGTATAACTTTTATAAAATTTCTTTTTGGTTGTAAATTTTAAGGTTAGAATTTTGTTTGCAGGAGATAATACGAGCTAGGGAGGATGTAGAATGTGAGTTTCTTGTATTGCAGCTTTTAAGAAGAAATTAACTTTCGTCAAACTAAGAAAATAAAAAGATGCTTCTATGTTAAAGTTTCTAACATTTTAAGGTTAAAACAATAAAAAAATTCAACATAAAAATAGTCAATATACACCAGCTTAAGAGCCAAAAAAAACCGAAACAACTGCAAACAAACGAGCACTATATCTAAATTTGAATTGACAGATAAATGTTAATGATGGACATAGAGAATTTTTTTTAAAAAAAATAATGATTTATGGGTTAAGGGGTATGTATATAACTTGTGAAATGTGGGGTTTAGGGTAATTGAGCAGTATCAGCCTTAGGAGGGAGAGTGAGTAGTTGGTTTTCAAATTTTGAAAATCAAAGTAATATGCCAATACGGGTAGGTAAAAGAATATTGAATCTGCTTTAGTATACCATAAGCCACGTGGGAAGGCCATCACATAACTTGGCTTTTGTTTTTTTGTCAAACAGTTTAGTTGTACTATTATTTTAAAAAGAAATAGACTGATGGTACTAATCCATTTATAAAATTATTGAATGTTAACAAAATATAAGACTAGTTAAATAAACAGGATGATGAAAAGAACTTGTCTCGACTCAAGCACTTGGCCTGTGTCATTAATAACAAAGATACACTAACTATTTTGATTTACGTCTATTATAATTTATTATGAGTTATTTTATACGAGAGCTTACCGTAAAATCTTTTTTAATGAACATTTTTTTCTAGCTTGATTTTTCTTTTGTAGTGATAGATGGGTTACCGAGCCGAAACGAGCCAAACTCGAATTATTTGAATTAAACAAGTCGAGTTGAGTTCAAATACAAGGTTCTCGAGATCAAATGGTCGAACTCGTTATGAGCCCAAGCCAAACCGTCGCGTAAACGGCCAAGCCTGACTTCATTTCGCCGCAATCCTCGCTCATTTCTCTTCCGAACTAAAAGTTGTAAAGTGATGTGAACTATTATATATAATATTGTGAAAAGTCATAGTTCTATTCCTCAACTAGTCCACCGGATAGTTGACAAATGTGCTCTTCATGTGCTTTTTCTTTGAGTTTGAGAAAGAGAAAGGAGAGAGTTTTGAGGGAGAATAGAATCTCAGCACATATTTGAAAGAGGACAAATGAAACATATCTTTCACTAAGAGTTACTTTGTAAATGTTATTTTAATATCATCACCAAAAAAAGCTTACAATATTTTTGCTTTGGGAAGTCCAATTCATTAGCCAAAATATCGCCTCAGCTAACATAATAAGTCCCACCTCTCACTTTACTTTATTTTCTTTTTAATTATATACAATGAGTTTAGTTTCTTCAAAATTCATTAAGGCCCTTTTTTCGCAAAATAAATAGTGATGCATTGTATTTAGCTATAGGCCTATAAATTATACACAATCTTAGCTTATTCTCATTCGTAAAAGGGTGTCTGCACTTCGATCTACTTAGTCATATACGCTTGCTCGTTTAGGACAAACTAAGAACAAGGCGAGTTAACAGCCTCTAAATTATCTTAGGTTCGACAAGTCACTTAAAATGATCATACTATGTGAAGACCTTGGAAAGGATGGAACTCAAACTTTGCGAGCTTTGTAAGACTCCCTCTATAGAAGAAGGGTTCTAGGTATTATGGTGAAACATTGTTATCATTTACAATATGTATTTTTGCATTACACATATAAAATTTAAGCAATAATTTTTTTTCCTCCATATGTTGGGGCGGATCCAAGATATATAATTACAAAATTTATGGGGGTGGTGAAACTAAATAAAAAAATATTTAAACTAAAAAATTGAACACTAAATTTTAAAATAAAGAATTTACATTAAAAATTTATGGAGGAGCTATAAACTCTTATAGGAAACTCATAAATCCGTCCAAATTTTCTATCAATGCAATAAGTTATTTTTCTTGTAGTGTACAATAATATTTTTGAGCAAAACTACTTTTTTTGAGGATTCTGATGGCAATTTATTGCAATTAATTTTAATTTAAAATATTGATAATAAATTATATTTAATTTTTAATAATTTATTGTGAAAATAACATAATTTCTCTAAATTACAAAACAAAATCTTTTATATAAGAAGACTCATAGCAAGTCTTTGCCAAGGCATCAAGGGTTTCTAAAACTATAATTATTTAATACTAATAAGAGACAAAATATATGCCACAAAAATAATATCTTTCATATAAATTTACAAAAATATTTATTTAATTTTTAATTAAATAATTTTATTTCTGTAACTTACAATTTATCTCTTATTCTAATTCAAAAAATTTTGAGCCACAGTCCACTCCCCCTTTGCCAAGTGTAGAAAAATGGGAAACCGCCGTAATTAGAACGGACTTAATTAAGCGTGTTTGTTTTTGTTAACAAAACCAAGCTTTGACTTGAGATCTCATGCATGGGTTTATGTAATATTTTATTACTTTTTACACAGTTCCAAAAAGTCTCACTTTTTAAGTTATAAAGTCAATTACCTAAGAAGAAGGGACGTTCTCTCTATATAAGAGATTTTTTTATTATAAAATAAAAGAATTATTATATTTTGAAAATATAATATTATAAATTTAGAACAAAATATTATTATTATTTTAAATAATTTTTATTCAAATTAATTATAATAAATTATTCTTATTTCATAATAATTTTTTCTTTTAAAATACAATAATTTCAAAAAAATATTTCCTATATATCACAAGGAAAAAATTCTTGCATTGAGTGCAAATCCAATAAGAAGGCCCTTGTTCACTCGATTAATAGTTTCTCCCCTTTCTCTCTTAATTTAATTAAATGCGATCAACTCTCGTGTAAAAATTAAAATGGTTAGAAAGATGCATTTTGTATTATTTATTATGCTAACATTCTCTCTTCTATTATTTTTTATTACTTGTACAATTACATGTGCGTTGCAAATGATATTTTCCTTGTAGTCATAGTTTGATTGTTTTTCTTACTTTCTAAATAGAAGAATGGTGAAGTTGTTATTTATATTTTAACTTGTAACTCTTATATCGTTGCAAAAAAAAAATAAAAATGTCACAATCATCTCTACAATTTTATTACTGCCATGACATCCTTTTGAACTTTTCCAAATTATGAATATAACATAGATAAGCTATTTACAGTGTTAACAAGATGCATTTTATATTATTTATTATTTCACCATTCTCTTTCATACTTTTTTTTGGTTAGGAGTAGAGTCACACGTGCCTTACACATGATATCTTTCCATATGATCATACTTTGGCAAATTTTTTTACTTTCTAAATAGAAAAATACTTGATTTATTTTTTATGTTTCAACTTATAAATCTCATCCCTATTGTAAAGAAAATGTCATAACCATCTCTATAATTTTATTAATGTCATAACATGTTTTTGAACTTTTCCAAATTATGAATATAACATAAATAAGCTACTTAAAAAGTGTAATCATTATTAATTTTAAAAATAACATTAAAAGCTAAAAAAATATATGTAATATGCTCCTTGTCAACCTGCGTCAATCCTCAAATTCTATAACTTTTTGTGATGAATTTTTAGTAGTCTCATTTTCATGATTAATATTTTTTTCTATGCACGCTCATAAAATAATTGTTTGAAAATAAACACCATTTTTTATTTTTAAGAGATTAAAAAAAGAATCAAAAAATAATTACATGTATGTATATAAAAAAAATATTATTGACTTAGATATTAACCGCTTTATCTTTACTTAAAAAGTATTTTGACTTTAAAATATAATTTTAATATTAATTTATGATATTTATTATGGGTGTAAGGTATTTAATGCTTTACTAGTATTTGATTTGACAGATTATTTATTATCCTAATAGCCTAAATAGCAAACCAAAAGGGATGAATTGGTTTTTCAAAAATAAATTATTTTGTTAAAAATAATTCTCCTCAAGTTTTTCTTTTGAAAACTTATGTAATATTAATTTAGCAATAATAAATGCGAAAATTAAAAAGTAAGGGAAATAAGATCACAATACAATTTTTATATTGATTTGGCCAAAGATCGATGTGATTCCCTTCATCTAGTTTCCAAGGCTCCCATTGGATTTCCTTATAACTTTTACAACTCAAAGTTAAAAAATGGCTAGTCTTCAAGGTGCTAACCGGATCTTTACAATTGATAACTTGTGGGTGCTATTCAACCATTCCAAGTAGATTTGTGGGTTCTACTCACACCGTTCACCAAGTAGGCCTACATGCTATATTCCAATGTAATAAGTATACTTTCGGGTATTACTCAAATCGGTTCTACCTTTAGAAGTTTATAAATTACCCATTTACAAGGTTAGTAGAAACTTTACAAGATGGAGGTTTGAATATAAAAATGAAAAGTTATCTCTCCATCTTACAAACAAAATCCACTCAAAATATTATAAATATTTCGCTCAAAGAATCATTTTAATTCCCACTTTAAATGTCTTGGATATGGAGCTTGAAAAGAATGATGAAGATGAGAATTTGGAAGTGTTGATTCTCTTTCTTAATATATTTAGATGTATGTAGATATATATTGATATATTTGGACATCCAATGAACCTTCTTTATACAGAGGTGGAGCCTTAAAAGTTGTTGATTATATGACCTTTATAATTTGATTTATTGTCATCCCTGTGTTGATTTCAAATTTTTGTATGCGTCATATAAGCTACATCCGGCTGGTCGGACCTAAGAGGTGTTCTGGCTAGACTTGGAAAATTTTCAGCCAGACCTATTTGGGTCTTCTTGTATACCTCCTACTAGCTAGATCTAGTTATTGTTCCAACCTTGCTGCAAGGGTATTTCAGTCGGTTCTGTGCCTTAACCATATGTTTTATGCAATTTTGAGCTCAATCTTCTCTTGGCACGATCGAAGTCTTTCCTAAGCTAGTTCTATCACTTTCAAGCATTTCTTGAACTCTTTTTGGCTAACCCTTTGTCTTCAAAAGCGTTTTGATTACCGATATATATCTTAGATTATTTGTCTTCACTTTTTGAATTTCGAATCTTCGATTCTCATTTATTCATTTATTCATTTGCCTTCATATCACTTCACCTTGTATCATCATCATTTACTTTTCTTCAAAAACTAAATTTAAAATTAATCTACTATGAAGATTTTATTTTATTTATTCTCTATCTTATTTATTTTTGTTATCATTAAAATTACTTTAAAATATATTTTTCACAAAATTCGAGGCAATATATCCTTTCCAAATTTCCAAATAGATTAAAATAATAGGAACAAATCGTCCATGTACTTCACACTGAATATGGTTAGATTTGTTTTATATCAAAACACAATATTTTCTCTCTCAAAAATCGATATTAATGGGTTGTACACTGAATTCTTCGCCATCTGAGCAGTCAAACTCAGATTAGACCAATTTTGGAGCGATATCAAATTAAATCGATAGTAAATAAATTTTCGCAGGCCGAAAAATTTTTAAAAAAAATTAATACTGATTTTTATAAACAATACACTTAACCAAATGAGGTCTAAATTAAACTTCAATCACTGTTAGACAAATTCAATATTAGCGATATAATTTGATGTGACGGAAATGGTTAATTCTTGCAACGACCATGTAGAGATGACCTATACATCAAACCGCTCACGTTCTAATCATAATTGAACCAAAGAATCAGATAATGTTTGCAATATGTACATTTGTACACAAAAATATTTCAAAGTTTTGATTTATAGAAGCATCGCGATAGTATTTTAGTACTAACTCGGAGCTCAACTCGACTAAAAGGCCGTGTTTTACTTTTATTAGGTGGCTAAAATAGCAATTAATGTGATTCTAGGAAATACAAGATGACAATAGAACCAATGTCAATTAATGTGATTGTAACATCCTGAAAATTCAAATAAATTTTTCGTTTTTATAATAATATTATTAATAGCATTATAATATCATTATAGCATTGTATGTATGGGTGTAATATGTTGTTGTAGCGCGGGCATAGTTGTTGCGGAGTGGCATTGCGTAATGTACTGCATATTATAATTTTTATATGCATTATAGTATTGCTATTACGTGTTGCGTGGTAGACTTAGCGTAGTGTGTTGTGTGAAGTTGTGTAGTGTGGAGTTGGTCTAGAGATGCATGTGGTAGTGGCGTACGGTTTAGCATTAAAAGGTGTAATTTTGAATTGTGTTGGGATTGTTGAGACTTAGTCATTATTTTAATTTTTCTAATTCTCCGATGCCTATCAGACGTGTTGGAACCGCTGGACCATTTGTTCCAGGGTTCCTTTTTTGAACCAAAAATTGAAAATTTTCTTAAGTCTTTTCCCAATGTACGATGGGTGCCAGTCGCCGGACAGCAAACGGAGATGTGGCTCAGGGTCATTGGATAATCTCAACGTATGAAAAAATATTTTTGACTATATATCACAACACTTTAGTCAGAAAGCCACTTTTTGCACAAATCACGAAATATAGAAAGAGAGATAGTGGTGTGTGGTGATTTTAAGCTTCGACTTTCTTCACCTCGTTCCATCTTGCTAAAGTGGTAGTCCGCGACTAAAAAGTTTATATTTTTGTTTCTTAGAGCTAGAGCTTTCTTTTGAGGTAAGTCTCAACTATTCTCGGTCATTTGTATTATCTCGGTTTTCATACTTTTAAGGTACATCAAAATAAATTAATTTTTGTCTTTCCTATAATGTGTAGATCATATTTATATATAGGTGCGTGGTGATCCGAATTCATTTGTTAGATTGAATCACGGGGTCAAACGGTGAAGATTTGCGACTTTTTCTTGTGAATTTTTGGAGTAACTTCTAGTGCGGATTGAGGTACGAGTAAATTACGAAACATCAATATAAGCGTGAGCTATGTGTGTACCTTGACGTGTAAATCTCATTCCGGTTTAAGTGTTTGATTTTGTGTTCGTTATGTTAATTTCTTTGATTATTGTTTAATTATGAAGTATGAAGCATGTGTAGGCATAGATGATGAACCATATGGATATATGTATGATTAATATGTAAAAATGTAGATTTTTCACTTCTTATAATATCCAATTGTACACTCAAACGTATGTTTTAATGTTCAAAATAATTGGTATACTTTTGCTTGTTCAATTCTTTGTATGTACAGATTTGTGGTACGAAAACATGCTTTATAATAATACTTCAAGCTCTGTAAGGTACTCGCAGATTCCGAAAAGCTAAACGCGAAAAAATTATTAAAGAAATGAAAAAATTGAAAGGTAAAAAAGAATAAAGTGTAACAGATTGGATTGCAAGGACTTGTTGAAAAATCCATAAAAGAATAAAATGCAATAAATTGGATTTCAAGGATTTATTGGAAAATTCATAAAAAAATAAAAAATAATAAAAATAAAAATAAATACACGTGAATTGGCACAGTGGCCCAATTTTGTTTTGATAATCATAATATAGCAGTGCGAAAATAACTCTAATTTTGTGTTTCTTTATCTTTTTGTACAATTGTAAAATTTTCTTAAACTGTTCTTTATTTAAATAAAATTATTATTTATGTTTTCTGTTAAAAAAAATTGTCAAAGGGGATGGCTAAGCCGACCACCTCATTTCTTCTTATGTTTGTATATTTGAATGTATATAAACATAATATGTCAGAAACGGTGAGAGGAGAGATAGAATAAAAAAAAAAAGCGGAAAATTTACAGAGAGGTTTTTTTAAGTTCATTTCCATTTTTGTTCTTTCATTTTTAATAGTTTAGACAAAAATTTGTAGTGTATATTGTTATAATTTATGTTCAGTTCAATTGTAAATTATTTAAAAGTATTGTAATTTTTTAGTTTATATCAATACATTTTTAAGTTTTTAGTTCTAAATTTTGGTATATTAATCTGCATATGGAAATGAAAATTATTGGGGTACGAATTAGAGTTAAGGGGAGAATCCTCCCCTTCTATTATTCTCAAGCAAATCATTGTAAGTAACTTTT
>MKEJ01033776.1:0-19701 GCA_001753735.1 Embelia ribes
TACATACATACATACATACGAATATATAATTCTCTCTCCCCCTCTACGCAAATGGCGAGAACCAAGCAGACAGCGAGGAAGTCAACTGGCGGCAAGGCTCCACGTAAGCAGCTGGCAACCAAGGCGGCCCGGAAGTCGGCCCCGGCGACCGGCGGAGTGAAGAAGCCCCACCGCTTCCGGCCAGGGACGGTGGCGCTCCGGGAGATCCGAAAGTATCAGAAGAGCACGGAGCTGTTGATCCGGAAACTTCCATTCCAGCGGCTGGTCCGAGAGATTGCTCAGGACTTCAAAACTGATTTGAGGTTCCAGAGCTCGGCTGTGGCGGCGCTGCAGGAGGCGGCGGAGGCGTATTTGGTTGGGTTGTTTGAGGATACGAACCTGTGTGCGATACACGCAAAGAGAGTTACGATAATGCCCAAGGATATTCAGCTTGCTAGGAGGATTAGGGGGGAGAGGGCTTAGGGGTAGTTTGGGCATGTTATTGATGTTATTGATGGGTTGTTGTGGAAGCTTTGTTTTGTTATGATGTTAATTGAATGAAATGAAGACTGTTGGTTTTAAATTTTTTATTTTCTTCTTTATATTTGAATATTTGTAATTGTGTCTATTCTAGCTTAAAAGTTGCTAATATTTAGGTTACATTATATTGAGCAAGTTACTCTATACCAGTATGAATACCCTCATAATGTTGACTTGTAGAAGATTTTGATTATTACAATACAATTTGTGCTATACATATAGGGTTTAGAACTAGGGCATAGATTCCTTCTTTTGGTAATTTGAATGTCATTTTGTAGAAGCTTTTGATTTAACAATTTGTTTGTTTGATTGTTGTAATCTGTAACCTATATTACAAATTGGTTGAGTTTGATATTGATAGTACAAGGGAAATTGAATGAACAATTTTATTAATATTGCTGTTGCAATTCTTGCTAGGTATGGATATGCTGAGAGGATGAACACACTCGTACAGGTCACAGTCTAATTGGGTTTTGGATCTGTTAGGAACACGATGGGATAAAACAGAGACCCATACTTTTGAAATGCAATTTGTACACATGGATTTATTTTAACATGTTATCATGTCGTGCGAAAGTTAAGAAATGACAGCGGGTGATCACCTACTTGGAAGACGCCTTTCCTACAATCAATCTATCTAATAATATGATGGAAATACATAAAACTTGTATAACTCAAGAGTTAATTGTCATCAAAGAGAGCTTTGTAGAATCTTTTCCTTTCCTCAGGGTCAAATATACTGCTAACATCGCCGCCTTGATCATCCTGTTCCCCCACATCAACACCCGAGTCATTTCTTCTCTGCAGCCTTCTCAATACGAGACCATCCTTCTTCCTCTTCTTTTCCAAATTCATCAAAAAATGCCTACGATTATATTCATGAAGACCATCCTGCATTAGCTCACCAAATTTCTCCTTAACCACCACAAGAGGGTCCTTGCTTATCAACTCCGACCCGTTATACCCTTCTCTCAGAAGAACCGTGTAAATCTTATACTTATTTGATACGTAGAAGATACCAGGATGTTTAAGCAACAAAACATTCAATTTTTCGGGTAAAAATAGTTCTCTCCTAAAATGACTTAACTTTATAATGGAAGCCTTTTTCCACAAAGTCAATGACAAAAACTCATGGACTAAACCAATTGTCCTCTTCTCCATTTCTTTCGACCCTTCTACTAAGCCTTTGGGATCAGGGTAAGGAGATATATATGGAGTTGAGTTAAACTCATGAAATCTTTCCCATGATTTTACCCAAGTCGAAGGCAGCGTGCACTGAAAACAAGGTTCAGTTTCTTTGTCTCGGGCTTTCTTTTCAATTTCCGAGACTGCAAAATCAGGCTCCCAAGAGATGAGTTCAATCTCCATCGAACTTCGTCTCCCTCCATAATTTACAAGTCTAAACATTTCTGGGTATTTAGGTATGAGCCTTAACAAATAATCATCGGGAAAACCAAAATTCCTCTTGAACTCGTTAATCTTCATCACGTTGAGCCTCTGGTTTGAACACATCATTAACAACTTAGCCAATCGCTTTGCCAGCTCAGGTTCCTGCATATCCTGCATATACTGTTCCTCTTCGACCAGAGACAACATTCGCTTTGTTAATCTACAATAATACACATCTCCCTCAAGAAAGATTTCGAAACAACAAGGGTACTTTTTAAGCCAATTGAGGGCTTTGCCTTGAAGATCAAGGGTCTTGAACTTTTTCTGGAGAAGGTTAACCGATAGCCCTTGGTTAGGTGATCTAAGGAGTATGTTCTTTATCTGGTTATTGACTATCCATCTTTTATTTCGAGACAGAGCTGATTCAAGATCTGGGTCCTTCTTCATTGACCAGAGAGAAAAGCTCCGGAGAAGATGACGACAAAGTTGTGGAGAATAGATGTTAAGTGTTACATATTTTTGCGTTCGAAAAAACATATTAAATTAATCATAAACTTGAAATCAGCTTCAATATTACCAGCACTCCCACGGGCCTGCATCACATGGAAAAGAAAGAAGCATGACAAACTACTCAAATCATTTTCTCTCCCCTTTGATATTAAGTTATTTAAAAAATGTTCAATGCAAATATTTGACAAATAAAATAGTCACGAAAAAGAAAACAATCTGCAGAAAGTTGAATCCTCAGATGAAGGATAATTTTCTTTCTGTTTCTTTCTCTTGGACAATGCTTATACTTAATGTAGCTTAACGGTCTAACTACTATCTTTATCCACACCTCTCGTGGAGAAAACAAGGTTAATTACTTTATTTATTGAGTTCAACACCTACAGGCAAAAAGCGTTTGAAACTATTTACTAGTGTAATTAAAGGCAAAAACGTTTTTAGCTTGTACGATATCAATAGTGAACAAGGACAGATTTATACCTAGACCAAATTCCTTTGTTTCCCAAGTCTAAATCCACAATAAAGCTATTTCACTTTGAAACCCTTGACATCAACAAATTTTAATTATTGAACTATCCAGAATCTTACTTCATGAAAAAGAAAATAAGTACGTTATTCAACTCTTCACAATCACATACTCTTAAACAAATGAAAAAGACATTTATCTAAAATATTTGAATAATAAATCACTGCACCTTGGTTTAAGAATCCAACATGAAAGAACCTAATCAATACAATTAACCCAAATATATTGCTTAGAATCGATTTCAATATCGGGTAATCAATAAAATTTCCAGGTAACCCAACAAATAACCCTTTTTTTTGCAATTACCTAGATATATAGGGCTTCAAATTTATCCTGGTGCTAGAGAATCCATACAATTTGTTGCTAATCCAGTTTTAAAATCCCTAATTTATCCGATTACGTTGAATTTTAGAGCCTAAAACAGATTGGATTATGGGTCAATCAATACAACTGATGGATAATCCAGTAAAATTTCCACAAAAACCTTAAAATTCTAAGGTTTTAGAATCTATTCTACTGCTGCTAATCAACACGATTTACTGATAACCCAAATCCCAGTTTCTTCAATTACCTCTAAATCTTGAAAATCTAGGGCATCAAATATATTTTAAAGCCGCAAATCAATAAAATTTATAGGCAAGTCACTAAAAAAAATACAGAATTCTCAAATTATATGAAACCGCGAGATAACCAGAAAACCTAATTTCACATACGAAAAAACTAATCACCATCACTTACCCATATTAGAGCATTCACGCCAATTTTTTTTTTCTTTTCTTTTTTAAATTGGAGCTCTCATCTAAATCTGGATAGTAGGGAGCCTGCAGGTAAAGGCAACGCTGGTGCTTCTGATAGTCGTTTGTCAAAAGTTTTTTCAAATTGATTATTACAATCAATAAATTCTAAATTTCGCTTTCATAAGTAGCGGAATATTTGATAAAAAACAGAAACAGTTTTTGAAAATACCCCCAATATTGCTTCTAAAAGCATTCTTGAAAAAAACAAAAACAGATTATCAAAGGCTTCTACCTAAATTTAAAACATATATTTGAATCCACAATCTATCTATTCAATGTGGCTCCAATCGTTACTGAAACAACAAGATTCATACATAAGAACATAGCAAACAAATTTAAGCAATTCCAACATACACATAACTATAGACAAATCCCTAAAACTAACAAACACACGTATCAAAATAATTGACGAGTGACTCTTAGTCAAGAACATAGAAGTAAAGAAATTAGACACCAATATTTAAAACATCATCACAACAATCTAATTAGGGTCTTTCTATATAATTAATGTTTGGAATCAGATAATTCAACACAAAATAACACAATTAATGTTTGGAATCAAATAATATAACGCAAACTAATACAATTAATGTTTGAAATCAAATAATTCAACACCAACTAATACAATGTTAGTATCAAATCAAGTAAGTACCTGGATGGCTCTTTCTTGGGCGGGCGCTTTGTATTGTGCTGGCGGTGGGGAGCCAAATGGAGGGCGTAGAGTAGGCGCTTCAGACGTTGGAGGGGAGCGAATTGAAAGAGAGTATGATAAGTATATATATATATATATATATATATATTGGATTTTAATAATATTAATTGATCTTTTTTAATACTTGTGGAAAAAAAAAATGTGACCGTATTAGAATGGAACTGAGGGTGTACAATTTTTAAGCTGAATTTTTTTAAATAATTAAAAAAATTAGATGTTTTTAAGCTGTGTGGCCTGGTTTGGTTGATGGTAAAATAAGTTGGTTTATAAATAAATATCAATTTATAAAATATTAATGAATTATTTTATTTATTTAAGTAAATTTGGCAAAAACACATCTGCAACTAATAGGGTTGTCCGAGTTGATTTTGTTTTGGAAATAAGGTAGCACCAGCTTAAAAATTGTATAAATTGAGTTCCTAGCTTAAAACCAGGTTATCATCAAATAGATAACCTGGCTAATAGAGTTCCTAGCTTAAAACTATTTGGTTTTGTGTTGGAAATAAGCTAAAACCCAAGCTTAAATGCTTGTTGTCCAAATGGAAACTAGATTAAAAGCAAGAAAAGCTAGAAGCTCCATCTTATAAACCTTAACCAAACAAGCCCCAAGTGAGAATTTTTAAAATGAATTCCTCTTAAAATCTTTATCAGCCTGAAGAAAAAATTAGTACTCCCTCCGTCTATAACTAATTGGACATATTTTTAAATTTTGATCTCCAAAAATAATTAGATATTTTTATTTTAAAAAATATACAATCATTGCAAAATAAAATAAACTATCAATATTGCTCTTTCCGGACTAATAGCCTCTAACACCATTTAAATAAGTGTACCAGGCTCAATTATGAACCACAGAAACAAAATCTAACATTAGTAATTACAAAATTATTCTTACATTTTTTTATTAAAAGATTATATTTATGTGGCTATAAAACATTACCTCACGGTTATACTATTTTTTTTGTGTCAGAGGCTCCTCTCCTGCCCCTTCCTACCTATTAGGTAGAATCAACGCAAAGAATAATAAGGGCAAAATTGATCATTTGTCTTCAATTCAAAATTTAAACTTTAATTGCATAAAATTATGTGCCAAGTCAAACCATTCAATTATTGTTGGACGGAGAGAATAATATTTTTACTTAAAAACTTCAACCAAATAAATTTTATTATTCATAATTTTTTAAGTGATATATATATATATATATATAAATGTCTTTCTTTTATTATTTTCATTTTTATTAGTTTATGACATATGATATTCTAAGTAATTTTAGGGCTTGTTTGGCTGGAGCTTATAAGCTCCAACTCATTAATTTATATTTTTTTCTTACTAAAAACTTGATATAGTTTGGAAGCTCAGTTTTTAACTTAGTTTATTTGTTATTTTAACCTATATAAGTTGGAAGCTTTAGATTGTATGTATCCAAATTTTTTTCTCAATTAAAAAATAATATGACGTATTTGCCTAAAAGTTACAACTAAACCAACCCATATAAATTATTGAGAAAAACATACGTGTGCAATTCTAAAAAAATTGATTTTTCTAACAAAGATAGTTTTCCAAAACGTATAATTTGTAAAGTTAAATGAGAAAATTTTCCAAACATGGATATTTTGATATGGTACCCATTTGATTTCAATTCGGGTTAAACATAAAAGCTGAATAACGTTTGACTGCATAACTTCTAACTTGAGTTTATTTGATATTTTGCCAAAAGTTTTAAACTGTATGCATCCAGCTTCTTTTTTAGACTTTTAGACATAAATAAATTTACTTATTAACTTAAAAACTAAATCCAAACAAAGCGGTTGTATGGTCGAACAACATACTTGTAAGGTAATTGGCAAACTGAGGGGTCCATAGCATTGGAAATTCTTTGACGTTTCTATAGGAAAATGTTCATAAATCTCCCTCTTTGACTTTTCCACAGATTTATGAACATTTTCCTTTATGGAAACTTGCATTTCGAAAGTATGGGTCTAGTATGAGTGTTTTCAGCCTCTCAGCATATCCATACCTAGCAAGAAATTCCAACAGCAATACTAATAAAAGACTGAAATTGAAAAAATTGTGAATGAATTACTTAAATCTGGATTAATAGGGCAAGTCAATCACCATATTCTTCCTCTATTCTTTTGGTTCAAAAAGCTGATGGAAGTCGGAGAATGTTTGTGGATTACAGGGCATTAAATAAAGCTACAACTACGGATAAATTCACTATTCCAGTTGTAGATGAGTAATTAGGTGAGTTTTTTTGGTACCGTTGTGTTTTCAAAGCTTGATTTAAGATCAGGTTATCATCAAATTAGAATGAGGGAGAGTGACATTCAAAAAACCGCTTTTAAAACTCATGAAGGGCAATATGAATTCTTAGTAATGCCCCTTGGCCTAACTAATGCACCATCAACCTTTCAGCGTGCTATAAATGCAATATTCAAACCATCCTTGAGAAAATTTGCATTGGTATTCTTTGATAGTATATAGGAAGAACATTGCATTCATTTGAGGCAGACATTGGATATTCTGAGGTAGAACAAATTTTATGCAAAGAAATCAAAATATCAGTACGGAATGAGTGAGATTGAATACCTTGGTCATATAATTTCCACTAAAGGAGCATAAGGCTTATCCCAGAAAGATCCAATCTATATTAAAGGAGATTCATACAGAATTATGATGGGATAATAAGGCCATTAACTGTGTTACTTGAGAAAAAGGCATTTCAGTGGGGAAGTGAAGCAAAGGAAGCTTTTCAAAACTTTAAAAAAGCAGTCTCCATACCCCCGGTATTGGCTTTACCTGACTTTTCCAAAATTTTCATAATTGAATGTGATGCTTCTGGTTTGGGAATCGGAGCTTTTCGTATGGAGGGAAGGAGATCAACAGCATATTATAGTAAAGCTCTTAAGGGCAGGTTACTTCATTTATCAAGCTATGAGAAAGAGCTATATACTTTGGTTCAAGCAGTAAAGAAATGGAGGCATTATATTTTAGGGCAATAATTCATGGTAGAAACAGATTTACCAGAGTCTCGAGTACTTGCCGGAATAAAAGGTTGAAACTCCTCCTCGATAGAAGTGGATTACTACCTTATCAGGCTACCATTTTATAATTGATTACAAACAGGGGAATCAAAATAAAGTAGCAGATCTTATCAAGAATGGAAAAGCAAGGAGTATAATACATGGCTCTCACTATAACTGGTCCAACTCTGGAATTAGTAAATGGGATCAGAGAAGCTTACAAAGATAATGCCGCAATACATGAGTTGCTTAAGAAAATTGTGGAAGAAACATTAAGTTTTTTACATTATAAGGTTCTCAAGGGATCAGAGAACCCAAATTATCACACTATTTTGGGAAAAATAACCAGAACAGAGAAATCAAAAAAGCTTTTGATCCAGAGGGGTGAAATTACGCAGACAAAATTCCTTGGCATGGCAGCACAAAATCGAACTAAACAAAATGCAGATAAAAAAAGATGTTGGGAGTGTACAATCACCAAGTTGTTTAAACAATACTAGGTGGATCTCCTATCCAATTACAAGCGGCACGCGGCCACCGGGTTCTAATGCAATCCACCAAAGGTGCGTGCTGAGGTGGCTCAGGCTTCGACACCTCAGTATCATTGTCCTTCGAGCTAGATTCCGAGGATAATTTTACATCCACCATAAACTCTTCAGGGTTCCATCTAGGAGGAACCGAAACCCTCAATTTCGTAAGCCTAGGTCTTTGTATAGGCGTCTCACTTCCGGAAGCTACTAAACTACCATTCAAATCCGATTTCGCAATCCCGTTAAAATGGAAAATTTCGAAAACCTTCTTACCCATTAGTCCCGTCGAATCTTTTAACCCACCTAAACTCTTATCTAAATCCAACAACACTTGCAAGAACTCACTCCACATGACAAATCCCGAGCTAGTGAGGTGATTGAGCTTATCCGATGGGAGGTTAATATTTGTTTCTTTGAGGATTTGGTGAAACCCTTCTGCATTGATGAAGCCACCGCCCCCACTCTGATCTTGAGCATCGAAAGCTCTTCGAATAAGAGACTCCCTCCCTTCAAATTCGTTCTCATTTTGGACTGAAGTGTCGAGACCAAAGAGGACGCTGTAATGAGATTCACTACCAACTACCCATATGGGCCATTTTGGGCACTTGAGGTTCTGGCCAACTTTACAAAAGTTTAGTGATTCTAGCAAAGTGAGGAAACCGACTTCAACATTACTGGATATGCCCTTGAGGAACATTTCGCCACCTAAATCCATCCTCCCGTCAAAGACGTGGGCCACCGCCTGTCCGCTTAGAAGCAGGTTCACAATTTCCTGTTGATAGAGAATGATAACACAGATTCAAATACGTGATTAAGCAGTGACAAGCACTTGGAGTATGGATATGAGAAAAACCGATAGTCTGCAGAATCGCTGATACCTGTGATGCATGTCCAAATGGAGCAGTGACTAAAGATTGACTACGATCATCCCTGTCAGCCTCAACTAAATCCTGCAATTGATTTAAATAACAAAATTTTGTACGTGCATAACTGGTGTAAATTTCATAAAAAAGGAAAAACCGCCAAATGCGCAGACCCGTGTAAAAAGAAAAATAAAGGCCTTCAACCATGACAGTCACACCTCCCACCCACAAACCAAAAAGAAAATGGAATAACAAAAGAACAAAAAAGAAAAGAAAGAAAGAAACTGTTGTTTATCAACTTCGTAACGAAATCAGGCACAAAAGAAATCTCCATTCAATGAGGGTTTCCCAAATCCACATTTGAAAGAAATCAAAATATATCCTGTTTACATGAGACGCACAAGGATAAACACCAACATGTTATAGCCTAACTTTCTGCTTGCCACTTTACGTTAAGCGTGAAAAACAGCCATATAAGTGTTAAAAGTAGGGTTGGTATATTACACATACTAATTTCTAAAACTCGTAATTTGAGCCCTTAAGAATTTAAATAATTAGACTGGATAAACAAAAGAAAGTCAAATTTGAATGTTCTACATCTATTTCGCCACAATTTCTTGCACCCAAATAATTTTTAATTGCTTTCCAGAAGCCTCTCCTTTTGCTATGATTGGGGTGAGATAATAGATACAGCGAGGAAAGTATAAACGTACCAATCCTCGAGAAAGCAATGCAGAAATTAGAAACAGCAATGCCCCCATGCGACTGCGGAAAACAGGAAGCATTGCATAAAGCCTCTGACATGCAGAAGCCTGTGAGCTATATGACTCAACTCTCAAAACTTTCTGCAAGTCGGAGCCTGATTCAATCACCAGACCTTCAAGAGCTTTTGCAATAACCTGAAAATTTTAAAAGCAACGCGCATGAGAGAGAGTCGGTCCAAAAAAATACTTAGCAGAACTTGAATAATGGGGCACCCTTGTGTCTGCAACTTACCTCATCCTCGGAGTTGCTTTCTAATCCTTCATTGTCATGGTTGAGAACATTTAAAGTAGCAATAACAGCCCAATTATTACCTCCACACTCAAACAAAATCTCGCACAGACTTCTAACCAAGGCTCTGCAAAAAAAATTCCGAGTTCACGTCATATTTCTTTTCTTAAACCCTCAAGGAAGGCTCTACTGATAGATCTAGAAAAAAAAAATATATCATCCAAAACAATAGCAACATGGTTCAACAACTCAGCACTTTCAAATCGATTTTATATAAGGTTTTTCTTTACTAGCTACACGAGATTTAAAAAAAGGAAAACCAGTAAATCCCTGACAAAAACAACACTAAAACTTACAGGGCTAAGGAGAAAATTACGAGTGGTGCACGTCAAACAGTCTAAAACTTGGTACATGTGACAGCAACATAATCAAGTTTAAAATATGATCAAACCGTATAAATTGAATAAGAAACAAAAGACAAAGAATTGATGTGAAGAGGTCACGGTATATAGCTATCTGAAGAAAAATATAAACCAGTATTTTCCTTTTCATTACATTGAAAGATTTATTTTCCTTTTCATTACATTGAAAGATACTTCTGGGGATTGTATGTAACTTTCTGTTACAATCCACAAATAAACGTTAGTTGTGTTTCTACATAAGTTTTCTGTTAAAATACGAGATCAACCATCAAAGAGAAAAAGATAGCATGAAATATAGTCACCAACCAGCTTAATCATTTACCATGACATTCTACATCATCCAACTCCAATCCTTTTTGAACCTATACAAGCAGAAAACTATCCTTTCTCATTTATTTATTTTTCAGAATGGATGAGTGAAGTTAATATCTGATCATACATAGCCCTCTCAGTTTATATGCCGCAAAACGCACGCTATCATTCATCTTTCACCACTTCAGAAACAATAAACAAACAAATAAATAAATAAGTTAATTATAGGACAAAAAAATTGCTTTAAACCTAATCCTTAGGTATATTATATGCCAAGTAGCTTGACATCAATGCATCCATTAGTAAGCCCAACAGCAAAATTCAACATACCTCGACTTTGTCTCTTCAGTAAGAAAATGTACAATATCATCAAGTGCAATAGACTCAGCTGCAGCTCTACTTGATCCCAAACTAGGCATCTTAGTTCTAGCATCCGGAGAAAACAGAAGATATTTGAAAACGAAAGCCTGCAAAATCAAATGGAAACTTTGTCGGGAAACAGCAAAATAAACAATGAGATAATTGCCGCAAAGAATAGGATATGCAAAACAGGTTCAAATAGGTGAAAAAGACAAATGATTGTGCAACATCAGATCACAGGAACTATTACTATACAACTTTCTGCACAGACGTTTTACTCTATTCGTACAATGAAAAGTTTCTGGTTTCGTAAATGAAAAACATCTAAAAGAAAAAGATGGTGAAAATCAATTGGTAAAGGATTGATGTAAAAGAGCTTGTTATGCATTGTTCCACCGGTTTTCCTGATTTCTGAGCCATTTCGATAGGTCAGAGCAATTGATGCAACCTCAAACAGAAAAGAACCAAAGGTAGCCAAGATAAAAGAACAAAATTATACATTATGTAAGCTCCCTACATTATTTGTTATTGTGAACTTACACTTGTATGCCATTATCATCTAACTCTACCGTTTCCTTTGAATTTAAAAACAGGAGCAGCAAAAAAAAAAAAAAAAGGTTCTATACTTTTAGATTCCAATTAATGTTTATGACGTACTCGGGTACAAAAGAATAATGCTATAAAGTCTATAAGCATTAATAAATATATTTATAACCTTTTGATTCATTTTTCCCAAAGTACAACAACAATATAACTATGACAAAGAGTCACATTTAACAAAAAAGAACATGCAAATGTACCAATACTTGACAAAATTCAAGAATATATACATATCAGTCCTATAATGAATCAGATCACAAAGTTGGCAAGAATAAACCACATGAGCAATAATCAAGCAGTTTTGATATTAACAAATCACTAGCGCAGGAAGTAGAAAAAGACTATATTTTATCAAATGAAATGTCAAGGCCTTACTTGTATAGCCGCTAATACGCCACAAGGCCCACCTTCATGCTGCACTAGGCCCATAGACGTTTCTGGATCAGGGCTAAACCTGTAGGAAAAATCTCAAAGCATTAGCATGTAAAAGGTACAATGCTTTGACGAAGTTTACGGTCCAATGACAACAGAAGAAGAATAACATTGAGGGAAAACTTCAATCTGCAGAATGTAAATGTCAATTCAGAAGAAACAAAACACTAGCATGTGTTTTGTTCAGAGTTATATCATTGATAAGGGCTCTTTAGTAAAGGAGAGCAATCATAAGTTCATAACCATGCCATCCCTTGTTAGACCCTACCTTGATTAAACATATTGCCGAAACGAAATATGCCAAAAATCACTCTATTCAATGGCATATGCTCAGCCTAGATTCTATCAATGGAAATGTAATTTAAGCCTTAAAAGATACTCTATCGTGCACATAAAAATGCCAAATACGTCACCCATTGCATTTTGTTAATTACCAAAAAAGCATCTCAAAAACTTGAAAGTTGTTAAAAGGTTAAATTCTAATTCAAGATTGAATTCTTATGTTCTTTCATGGGGTATGTGTAAACTTATACAGAACGGCAATTTATGACCCGTTTCAATGTTAATGCCAGTATAAAACAAATATGACCAGAGTCACAAGACAAGAACTTACACTTAAGAAAGGGTATATAATCAAGTTGCACTAAATTCAAATGTAATTTCTCCTGTTCCACGCTAATTTTCACTAATCTCTTATTTCCAAAAAACTTTTGATTGCATGGACAAGTGTCAGCTCCATAAGCCAATAAGCAAATAAAGGTAATTAAAGATGGGTTATAGAAGTCACTATTGATACTATTTGCCACAGTAGTTAGATCTGTAACGGGTAAGACGGCAATAAATTTCCATCAGTGCTTGCTTTGAACCGATAGCAAAGCGAAGCTAGAATAGGTATAACCGCATAACTCGTGTACATTAGGCCCCCAACAATAATGATAATGAAGCTCTCACAGAGGATTGCAATGGGCAAGTCTATTAGCTATAAGCATAAGAATGCATTTACGTCAATTGCCAATTGGCTCAAGGGCAACGTTAATACATTGCAAAAGGCACCCCTAATACTGGACCTCTTTTATACTAAAATAGATACCATGATCTGCATCTCTTTAGACTTCACATAATTTACACAACGAAATTTGGTTAATGTGAGGCCTAAAGAGCATAACCAGTTGTTAGGATATGAATATATGATAATTGGTCGGTAATAATCTATATGGCAAAGAGAAATCAATATCTTTGTTTTAAGGGGTGTTGCTTGAGCATTTAAGCATCTGCATAGACTCTTCTCAAATTTCTAATATAAAACCTCTTCTCAACTATTAGCACACATCATCTAGCTCATCAATTGATCTAAAAACAACAAATACTAAGCATTAAATACTTCAAAATCTAATCCCAATTAAGTACGTATCCACCAAATTGGGTGCCGTATCCATGGTACACTCATTGCAAATTCAGATTAGCATGGGGACCGGCTAATTATGTGTCAAACACTCCACGTGTCGAGTCTGAAATTCCAAAATTATTTAAATATTAGACACACACTTGTCTCGCGGTGGACACGTGACCAACACGCAATGGACACAATTGTAGGTCATTTTGCAATAACTTTTCTTAATTCGGGGCTTAGAGAGATATTTACATAATATTAAATTTTAAAAGCAATGAACAAACCCTAAACTGAATTTGTGTCTGTGTCCGCACCACGAATCCCCCCCTTACCGCATCTGACATTTTTAAAAGTTGTTGAATCTGTGTCAATGTCCATGTCTGAATCCACATTTTTTTTCCGTGTTTGTGCTTCTTAGCCAATTACAAATTTAACTAACAACAACTGATAATAACAATTCCTTTTCGGAACAACAACGTTAACTCTATACTTGCAACTATAAATTTTGTATATATGGCCTTGTAGTACAGTGTCCAATTGCATGTAATTCAATGCTTCATACAATCTTTCTACTACGGTCATACCTAATTTTATGTACAAAATGATACAGGTAGATTTTTACTGGCTGATTTATATATTGCCACAGTCAATGGATTACAACAAAATTATTTTAAAAAATTAAAAAGAATGTCCTTTTCCTGTATTTGAATTCATCGTAAATTTAGTTACCCAATTGGTGTGTATTTATTGATGACTACATTGTAAAAGAATTAATACAAAAGAGAAATTTTGACTTCTAAAAGGATCCATATCAATACTCTTAGGAAATCAATGTAAGGGAACAGTAGCCCGATAGCCACTAATGCTCCTTAACAAGTGCCCCCAGGTTAACATTTGCCTTAACAAAAACTAACACAATAAGTTATCTAGATATATGGTCATACTACTAAAGCAAAACTCAGAAATTACATATGATCCAACCAATGAGTTTTTAACAATTAAAAGCTTGCAGATAAGTCTAGATTATCAATTCTCTGTCGAATGCAGTATATCAGCTCAAATAATGCAAAATTCAACGTAACCCAAACAAATTAACATCGGAACTAATCAAATCAAACGAAAAGTACCTAATACCCTGATTGCACCATTGTGCAAGGATACCTCTAGTGACTTCGCTACCGAAAACCATTGAAAACAGCTGATTCACCTCTTCTACCGAAAGCTCTTCCCCCAACTTCACATCTTTCCCAATCAAATTCTCAGCCGTATCAGCATCGCCTGAAGCTTTCTCCCTCTTCTCCACTATCGGCACTGCTGCCACACTCCTCATGGCCATCATCCGCCTCTCTGCTGTGGCTGCCATCAGTTCCCGCTGAATCCTCCGGTTCTTAATCTCCAGCGACTCCTCATCGCCTTCACCACTTTCGCCAGCAGAGACCTCCCTTGGCATGCTCCTCTTTGGCTCCGGTGGCTCATGCCGCATACTCATTCTCAGGGCCGTCTTCAGTCCCTGGTCCTCTTGATCTGCCAATCTTGACCTGTCTTTCTCCCGACCACATCCAGTAAAAAAATCCAACCTTTTCCAAATAACCCAAAATCTAGGGCTTAAATCATTAACAATGTTGGGTAATCAATATAATTTACAGGTAACCCAGAAAAGCACCCAAAATTTTGCAATAACATAGATATCTAGGGCTTCCAATCAGTACAATTAGTCGATAGTCCAGTAAAGTAACACTAA
This sequence comes from Embelia ribes, assembly GCA_001753735.1. Lineage (NCBI taxonomy): Eukaryota > Viridiplantae > Streptophyta > Magnoliopsida > Ericales > Primulaceae > Embelia > Embelia ribes. The sequence continues at coordinate 15,118 of MKEJ01033776.1, forward strand.
TTTTTCCGATTATCTCGAAGTCTAGAGCTTCAAGGGTAATCAATATAACTTATATAAAATCTAGTAAGAAACCTAATTTCCCAATTACCTTGAAAGTCTGGGGTTTCGAATCTACTCCACTGCTGCTAATCAATACAATTCATCGATAATCCAGCACAGAACCCTAATTTCTTCAATTTCCCCAAAATGTTGGAAATCTAGGGCATTGAATCGATACCAATACCCGCAAATCAATACAATTCATGGATAATTCACACAAAAAACCCAAGTTTTCTCCAATTACTTTGAATTCTAGGGCTCCGAATTCCATAGATCAGAATAAACCGAGAGAACACTGAGCTCTAGAGTAAAATTAGCCCGAAAAATGAAGCGTTGATGGAGAGACACATACACAGAGAGAGAGAATTGGGAGTTAGATTACACGAGTAAGAATATGCGAGCTGATTATATGTGCTTGCGATGATTTGGACGAAGAGAGACGAAGGCTTCAGCGAAATGACTATTATGCCCCTGAATTCTGATCGGAATTGCGTATAAAATATATCTTGCATTTTTTTTTACATTATTTTACCAACAGTAAAAGTAACAGTTATTTTTTATAATATAATAATAACGATATTTTGTTTATATTTTTAAAAAAAATTAACATATTATATAGTATAATTTTGTATCTTAACAATCACATGTGTTTTTATTACATGCACAAACAATTTTAGACGCTCTTCGTCATCCGATGCTCAGTTCAATCCACCTCAAACTTTCGATAGGAAGGCTTCATTTTTAATCTTATCTTGTGTATATTCTCACACATCCATCCAACGTAGCATTTTGGTCACACCATTTTGTGTTATTTTATTTTATGTCCAACACCGACATCCATACGATCGAGCTCGTCTTACTGTCGTTCTATAAAACTTCTTGTTACCCCAAAGTTTTAAAATTAAATTAAATTATTTTTTGATTATTTCAAAATTGTAAAAAATACACAATTCTTGTCTTATTCATGTACTAATATTTTTGTTGAGTATATATCAGATTTTAACATTTCAAATCAATTTATTATCAAGTGTGAAAGGAATCCAAAAGTTACGATTCGAGGCAAATTAAATGGATAGATTTTTTGTCTGTCCAACGGATTAAGCCGACGAACAAACCGGCGAACAAACATATCCAGGGTTAACACTTGAGCCAAAAAGTTGAAAAAATTCTAAGAAATTTTCCTGTGTTTGACGGTTGCCGGACGGATAGTTTGCCAACGTACAGCAGTTGGACGCCCTACTCAAGGTAGTTACACAACTCTTGACAATGCAATTTTCATCTTTCCATTATACAATTTTGTGTCGGATTCTCCAAGAGATAATAAGCAACATCCTCAATGTGCATGTCTTTCCAAATCTGATTATATACTCTCATTACTCTCCTATGTAATTAACAAACAATATTTATTTCAAGAGAGAAAAGCTCAAAGCCAAAAACTAAAAGCTCAAAATTCTCTTTTCATTATTGTATAACTTTTTATATCAATTTGTAAGGGTTTATTTGAGTGAGATTTACATATTAAACCTTGTTATAATCTTTGAAAATAGTTTATATACTTTCAATTTCTTTCTTGAATGAGTATTGGGTAGTTTGAGAGGAATTGTGTTCAAGTTGTGAATACAAGCTCTGTAATGTCTTGGAAATTCATATAAAATTTTCGCTAATAAATAATATTACTAATTTCCCTTAATGATATTATTTATTCTCATTGTTACATTCGTAGTCATTGTTAGTTGCATTCGTAGTCGTCGTATGCCTTTCGCTGTTGCAATATGCATATCGTAGTTGTAGACTATGACTTGTCGTCGTGGTGATGCATTCATAGTGTTGCATCTACCTCGTAGTCATGGCATATTTCTTAAGGTCGTAGGAATCCATTCGTAGTGGTTTTGATTGTCATTTGGAACATTTTGTCGGGGTTTATCGGTAGTCATCTTAAGTCGCGTGCAATGAGTTTTAAGCACTCAAATGGTTTTTCGGAAGTTGAAAAATACTTCTATTAGTATCTATGAGTGATTATGAGTATTTTCGATAGCTATCGACAAAAGTTGTGGGAAGATAAAATTCTCAAAGGTCCGATCGATCCAACTAATTGTTGGATCAATTCAAAAGTTTAGACAGATAGATCCAACTGGTCAACTCCAGACTAAAAAGTGTTGACTCAAACACTTCTTTCCCATTTCCTTTTTCTATTAAGCACAAAGTGACAGAAAGAGAAGAGGATTTTCCATATTTTGAGCTTGATCATCTCATTCCACTCACTCTCCAAGGCTCAAATTTAGATATTTGGACTCCTCATCTCGGTGGGATCATTTTGATGTAAGTTTCCCTAACTTCTTTTCTCATTTGTTTTACCTAAATTTACATGTCATTTTTACTCGTGAAATTAAACTAGTCCAACTTCTTCTTGATGACTCATAGACCATCTTTTTGTCTAGATTCAAGATCATTCAAGGCTTGTAGCTAGATCAATCCCGACGAGCAAGAAGGGGGCTTTTCAGGAAAATTTTCATAGACTTGTTAGGGGCTTTAGGAGGCTTCGTAGGTGTGGGTAGATTGTGAATAGTATTTATATATCAAAAGTGTGGGTATGTCGTTATGTATTCATACCTATTTTTGTAGTATAATTTCGAAAACAAGATTATTGAATTATTATTGATGTATTCTATTCGTAGTGGATTGTAGCATTTTAATGCTCAACCATATATCATAATATTGTGGTATAAATTCTGTGGCATTGATATATATTTTTTCTCAATATTACCATACTACATTCGTGGCATTTTGTAGAAATAATAATGTAATACTATCATTATTATCGTGGCATAATTCAGAGCAATTATATTTTATTACACTCATTGTATCATAACATTTGTAGTCAAGTACATTCATGATATTCGTAGACTTTTCGTGACAAATTTATAGAACAATATAGTTATTTCTATTCGTGGTATTTTCGTAGTTTATGAAGGATAAGAAGGGCATGTTTATCGTAGAAATAAAAGTATAGTCATTCTTGGAATTTGAAAAACATGAATATCATGAATTTGTTATTTCATGGTAGTTTATAATAATATTAGCATCAATAGGAAATTTGAGTTATTTTCCATTTTTTTTCGGGATGCCAATATCTCCTTTTTCTATAAAGAAAAACTCGTGAAGTTTTACCCTTCGGGGATCATATATACGCTTGAGGATATACACCTACACCATGAGAGCCAAAAAACCTACACAGGTATAGATCTTCGATTGCTCTAGGGTTAGTGTACCTTAAAGTCGGGCCTATACATAGCACAAGATAAGTCAATTATAGGCAGGGCATTCGTAGTTTGCCCAAAAATATTCGTAGAGATACTAGTCTCACTTTTGACTTGAGTCGTAGTCATAGTTGGTAGCATGTAATCATTCTTATATATAAGTATTTATATATTTACATTCGTAGCACTCGTAGTTCATACATGATTATCATTGATAGTATGATCATTTACTTATATCCAAAGCATGTTCATACTTTATTTTGTTGTAGTATGTACATACTTTTCGAGACCACATAGTCTCATACTTAAATTGTTTATTGGTCATCTGACCCTTATTCTTTTTAGTCTTTTAGTATATCGTCCATGTAACTGTTTTACAGGCTCAAGGGTTAGAGATGACACTGCTTAGACATGGACTCAAAGATGGCAATCTATCTTATTTTTTAGTTGTAGCTTTATATACATTATATAGTTTGTTGTCGCGGTTGTAGTCAAGATGGTTATGTACATTTATTTTTGTCAAGCATATCGCTTTAGACTTTCTCTTGTGTAGTGTTGGTGTTGGCCTTCCTACTTTTTTATTTTGTAGTATTGTCATTGGCCTTCCTACTTCTTTATTTTGTTTAGTGTTGGTGCTTGTCTTCCTATTTTTTCGTTCCATTGTGTATATCTATGTAAACTAGAGGTAGACTGTAGTTACCATTCTACACTGTTGTAGTTATTATTGGAAATAATGTACATATATCTAGACTATGTTATATATTGGGTTCGTGGGAATATGGATGGACTTTGTATCTATTTTCATATTCGTTTATTGTTGATTTCAATTACTTTATTCTTTCTCTTACATAATTCACATCCTCGGATTTTTATAGGGAAATTAGGGGCGTGATAATGTCTGATCAGTCCAGACAACCACAATGGTTTTCATGCTTTTTCTGATCGGTCCAAGATGAGCTTGGACCAATCCGGGCTACTTTAACTCCAGTTTTTGCTTTCACGCATTGATATCTTCAGTATTTCTTCAATCTCATACATCAAATAATTTTCATAATTTGCTAAAAATACTTTTGAACCTCGTAACCCTTGGAAAGTCTTAATTATGTGCAATTATGCCTCGAAACCTGCAAAACATATACAAAATCTGTAATATCGAAATAACACAAGTTTCATATAACAAATGCATTAGAAATAATATAATTGCACAGTTTTATGATCTTAAATAATATACTTTTCTTAGCCCAATCACAACATTTGTTCTCATAACATTTTTATAAGGCCCCAACTT
>MKEJ01033781.1:0-12749 GCA_001753735.1 Embelia ribes
GTCTTCTCAATATCCTCCTCTTAGATTCTCAACTGCTGATGCCCCCGAGCGAAGGTCAATCTTCAAAAAATACTTTTGACCCCTTCAACTGGTCAAACAAATCATCTATTCTTGGCATTGGATGCTTATTCTTGATCATGATTCGATTCATTCCTGTAATCGATATACATTCTTAACAATCCATCCTTCTTCTATACAAATAGTATCAACGCACTTTACGGCAACATACTCAAATAGTTGAACCCTTTATTTTGCAAATCATCAATTTGTGTCCTCATTTACTCTATCTTAGTAGGAGCCAAATGGTATAGTATTACATAAATAGGTCTCGTACTCGAAACAAGGTCTATAGTAAATTCCACCTCACGATATGGTGGTAAGCCACTAAGATCCTCTGAACATACATTAAGAAAGTCACGAACAACTAGGGGTAACTCAAGATGAACCTCCATAGTCTTCGCAATAGAAAGACTAGCCAGAATAAAACTGATGGTATCTCTAGTTGATCCTACAAATGGAAAAGGAATGTCTAGATCACCAATATACCGAACGATCACCCCTTCTTCCGGAAATAGTATAACCTAATGACGGTCACACTCGATTATAGTATGATTGGCTAACAACCAATCCATACCCAGAATAACATTAAATCCATATATGTCCCGAACAATCAGATCACATTCGAATTCGTGATCGAAAATAAGAATGGAATAGCAACAACATAAGAACTTCAAAGCTATCCAAATACCCAAAGGTAGATCAACTGTTATACAAGATTCATGATACTCTAGTTCCAACCCCAAAGATTGGACTAACCCTGTTGCAACAAGTAAATGAGATGTACCTGTATCAAACAAAATATGTGTACATGATGACTGAAATAACAGAATACCTCCAATGACAGATGTCTCTGTCGGAGTAGCAAGGACTTCTTGAAAAGCATACATATCCATCTATAGAGTTGGCACAAAAGTAGATGTTGTGGCTCGGTTCCTAGTCCCATTCTGACCACCATGACTCGCTACCACTCCTGACTGAACCGACGTGGTTGGTGGTATTGGCACTGTACAAACAGACTGAGTTGAAGCAACCTAAGTAAGCTAGGTCCGTATGACTGCCTCTGGGCAAACACTCTGCATGTACCCCATAGCCCCACATCCATGACACCTCATCAAAGAATAATACCACATAAGATGCTCATCATGTCTACACTTATAGCACTCTTCTATCCCGAACTCTTCGACCCAATCCTAGTGTTATAAGGCCTCTGAACTGTCTACCCCTAACCATGTGAAGTCTAATCATCTCGTCCCCGTTTCTGACTACCCTATCAACTAGATTGTTTCCTTGACTGTTGCCCCTGACTCAATCTCAAAGTTCACTTCCTCTTCTATTCCTTTATCCACATTTCGTGTAGATCGATGGCCTCTTGTTCATCGGCTAATGCCACTACCTGAGAATACATAGTCGATCTTACCACCCAACAAATACAGGGTCATAAACCCTTCATAAACCATCTAATCTCCTTTACCTCTGTGCGTACATAAACCTTAGCATATATCGCCAATAAAAGTCCGTTGAATACTACATCACTGTTCGAGTACCCTGATACAAATTTAGAAAGTCATGCATCTTTCTACACTTGTACGATTGCAGGAAATACCTATTTAGGAAAACATCCTTGAACCCCTCCCAAGCTAGCTCCCCAATATCGAACATCTCAGCATACTCTTTCCACCGTTTAACTATCTTATCTCACAAAAACAACAATATTGTCCTTGCCATCACCAACGTATTGGTCAATGCCAACGTGTAAAAGTGGTGCTTTATATTGGACACCCAAGAGTCAGCTCCTTTTGTATCTGCACCTCTACGAAACATAGGAGTGCTACCAATCTCCTTTTGAGTCATCATAGCCTAAATACCAATAGTCTGGTTTCCCGGCTGCTAAATACTCAATGTCTCAATCGTTACCTTGATTGTCTAGGAAATTGCGGCTATCTGTTGCATATCCACCACTATGGGTACTAGAACGATCCCAGTTGTTCTTTCAACTGGTACAGGGGCTGCAGGAATCTCTCCATAAACCCTTACTGATGTGACCTCATCCTCGAGGTATGCCTGCACTGCTAGAGGAAGATTTGCTTATTCCTTGCCACAACCGCCACAACTACCCCATTCGCCATGTTCTCCACATCCATTTCTACCACGTCCATTACAGGCTACCTATAGGATTACAAGAAATCATGAAATAATCAATCTTATATTCGCATTATACAAGTAAGAAAAAATTATGTAAATCCCAAATAATGTATTGATAACTTTGTCCACTAATAGAGATCTTTGTTGGGCCTACAAAGCATCCCCAGTCATCCAACACAAATCTAAGTTCGACATTCATTACAATAGGCTATCGGTTTTTAAATATAACAAAAATATGTACAAAAATTAATGCGATAAGGATTGATGCAAACAAGGTACACAAGGCATCTAAGACAACCAAGTTTCCTAGATGCCTACCCCAATCTTCTAGAAGTAGCTCACTCAAGACTTCCTAAACGAAAGACCAAATAGCCTACAACTCCCAAGATTATCATATACCTTGAGCTTTGATACCAACTTGTAATGCCCACATTTTAAAAATGATAACAATGACGATATGAAACAAAAATTGCATCGAAAGTCTCTATTTAAGATCTAAAACATCCTCATAGAACGTCAAAAATAGTGAAAGTAAACATCTTCGGACCCTTTATCATATTTTGGCCTCTTATTAGATTAAATATAAGAAATATAAACGTCTACACGGATGGCCAATGGCCTACGGCAGTATGAAAAATCATAAATAAAAATAAAGATACATGAACTCTTAGATACCACTATCCTCGAGTGAGTATCAACCTAAGTCTGTTTTCCATAATCAACCCCACATATTCCTGCTTGCCTTCGTATAAGCAAAACAATGTAAAAATATAACCAAATGGGTATAAATCAAATATCTATCCAATAGTGACGAAATATCAACTTATACGACATAATACATAAAGCAAGTAAACATGCGGTTATGATAAAAGCCTCAACCAACTTATCGTACATTAAATAATATGTAATGTAACTATGACACTTCTAACACAACAACCGACTTGGGCACCGTATCTCAAGATTTTATACGTAAAGGCTTGTGGATAGCTCTCCCCATCCTAATCCACAAGGAACCCGCTCAATGTTGATACTAAACAACCAATACCAACTCAAACTCCCGGATAGTTTAATACCCAATAATAGTCTATGGAATAGAAGTAGTTTCGTGACAAACAACGTTCAATATCTATATTATCATCATATCCTACAATATATGACATATTTTACTTAATTATTATAAAGTTTCTTTCCATTTCTTCTAATTATACAAAAAATGGAACCATGTTAAAGTAGGGAAACTCGTTTGGATGGAGTGGTTTCTCGTTTGGACCAAAACCAATTCATCCAAATGAAATCCCCTTCATCCCAAACACGAATTCCATCTACGAAAATACGACCAAACATATCCCAAACACAATTAAATCAATCTACAACATTTATAATTATCAATATATACATCTAAATGACCAAAATAACATATTGCATTGCTATTGAATCATTATTCTACCATGTACCTTATACAAATATATACGATTCCCTTGGAAAGCTCGAAAATCACCTTTAACCTTCCCCTCTATGGCTTATCACCCAAACACAAGCCTACAATCAAAATTGAACAAGAATTCTTATCATTAACAACTATCTTAACATCAATTCATCATTAGACCTAAATTAAAATGAATTAGAGTAGCATCGGGTATGAACAACCCAAAGAAATAAAGAATAAGACTTACACGATGAGAACGAGATGATGGTTCCGAATCCGCGTTTGGATCATCACATGGATTGCTCCCTCTATTGGATCAATTAATTTTGTGTGGTATCTTCTTCTCCTCTTCTCTATCTAATTGAGAATGATATAACGTAAGAAAAAAATGAGAAGGGAAATGTGGAATTAGTTTTCAGTTCCCTTTCAATAATATTACAATATTGGTCCCTTATGTTTTCAGGGCTTACAATATATGCGAAAGATGAAGCAATATCTATATAATATTACTTACTTTGGGATGGGGTATAATTCACAATATTTAACACAAGACAAAATTCCCAATACAAAAAGGGGTTGGCAATCAATTTACATTCTAAAATGAAACCATGTGTCTGGCATGTGCATCTACTCTTTCCCATACAAGATTTTTTTATATGCTTTTTGCTATTCTCAAATTTTATTGTGGATTAGCTATTTATATGAAAATTTATGATTTTTAATATTTATTTATTTTGTGGGAGTTAAAAAATAGAATCTTAAGAGACAACATTGAAATCCCATAACCATAATAGAATAGGTAGTAACGGGTTAAGAGTTTGTGACATTATTAACTCCTACAAGTTCATTTAGAAGTTTAAAAGATCAATATATCATTTTTTTAGAAAATACAATGAAATTCGATTATGAGTAATTCTAAAACTAAATGTAGGATATTTTGGAAAATAAAAAAATAGGAAACATAGCATGATGAATTGTATGATTTTATTGAAACTAACACAAGTCACCATTCTAAGACGTCACTTGGCATAAAACTACGCGGAGACTGTACTTTTAGTTTATTGTATATGATAAGCTACTTTAAAAAAATATTAAAAAATTATGTCCAATATGCATCTTGTAAAATTGAAAGATACTTGTCACAATGTCAATTCCCAAATTTTAATGACTTTTTCTATGAATTTGTGGTAGCCTAATCTCTTTGATTAATATTTTGTTAATGAAATAAGGTATTTAATGCCTTAATTATCTTCAATTTAACAAATTACTTATTTATCATTTTTTGTCTTTGAATAGGTGAAAAATTAATGTAATTTTATTGCTCATGAAGTTGCATTTTTGGAATAGAAAAGGGAAGAACTCTTGACACTTTTATAGTTAGTAGTTAGATATATTTATTTATTTATTTTATTATGATATAAGTATATATATAATTAATCATATTTAAAAGAAATGTTTGGGTTATATATATGATAAGGTTCGAACTTGTTGGATGCAGCCGTGCAGGGGAATGCATATGCGCCATTTTTGTTCTGTTTATAGCTATCATTGAAGCTCTCTTCTCCAACTGCCATTGGACCAACAACTCTTCCGTTAATAAATGGCATCGTTATGTATACGCTGAGCTCGCTTGCCTACTTTTTTAGTTGCAACTTATAAGTTCTAGTTTTTTCATTTTTTTACTTATTGACTTGACAGTATTTGGCTGCTCAGTTTGTTTTTGATCTAACTTTTTTTGTTGTTTTGGTTTAAAAAATTGTAAGTTTTAAATCAGTTGCATTCAATTTTTTTTCTTACTAATTTTTCTGCTTAAAAGTTGCAACCAAATTAATCCCTATGGCATTTAAAAGAAGTTTTGATCTCTTACTTCAAATTTCTCAAATACCAAATATTGGATAATAAAGGCCTCACATCATTGTTTCTGTTTCAAATAATTTATTGATGCATAGAAGAAAAACAGCCGTTGTTTTTTTATAGAAAAATCTACAATTAGCAAGTGCTCAAAACAAACTATAGGATTTCAAAGGGATCAAACGAGATCTTCGTCAATTAAGTGTAGCTTTTTACATCCCATTGCTTTGTTGTTGGATTGGTTTTAAATTAGATTCAATGGTTATAATAATATTTAAATAAGAACCGTCAGATCTAATTTGAAAATAAGCCAATGACACAGAGATAGTATGTGAGGATTAAGCCTCTCACGGTTGTAATAGTGTTTAAATAAGAACCATCATATCCTATTTGAAACCGAGCCAATGATAGAGAGATGATATAAGAGGTTTAAAGCCTCTTGATTCTTGGAAAGTGTAATGCTACGCAATTATGTGAATTATTACTACTATTAATATAGTATAACTTTTGTATTGTTGAATCATAGCTGGCCATTTTAAAATTGGAGAAGGTACGGTACGGAAAACAGTAAGAGGAAGCAACAGTTCCGATATTGAGCTTATTTGGTTGTATCTTAAAAGAATAGAAGTATATTTTTTGTTGGAGATGTTACTTATAAGTATTATATGTGTGTTTGGTATAAATTGAAAAAAAATATATACTTTTTTGTATTGGGAATTGTAAAAACTAGTTAGTAATAGGATAAAGTATGAGAGAAGTATACTTTTTTGGAAAAAATAGCAAAATATTTACTTCTGCAGAAATATACTTTTTTAAGTATAAATTATTTTATTTTACTGGTGTAAATAAATAAAATATTTTACTTTTTACTTAAAAGTACAAAAGTAGTGCTTTTGTACTCCCACCAAACAAGCCCATTATAAATACATGATAAATAATATAAACAATCACATTATGTAATTACAAAGATAGTTATATATTTCAAAATAAATTTTTTTATTTATATTACTATTATAGAAAAGGGAGTATTAATTTTTTTATTTTTGTGAGTTTCTTCGTAATAAGGAAACTTGTCAAAGCAAGTTTCAAACTTAACTGTGTCGGAAATGGTTTCCTAGGGAAAAAGTTTAACTTTATTGTGCCAAAAATGGTTTCCTAGGGAAAGAGGATTTTGGTAACTGTAGTTGAAAGAAAGGCAATTGTATTTTACTTGGAAATGGATTTAGCAATAATATTTGAAGTTGTGGCCTCTACTTGCTCCCTGTTCTGCCAATATAATTATGTTCAAATAGCATTATGCTTGTGTAGCATTTTTCAACTGCATACTTATTGATAGTCGTATTTTTCAACTGCACACTTATTGATAGTCATATTTATAGCTTGATTTCCAATCATGCAATCCTTTTATCCGTCCACGGGGATATATGTAAGTATTCAAAAGATATATGTTCATGAGTAAGCGTTGGTCACATTTTGTTGGGACATATATGTATAAGCATTCATAGCATGTTGATAAGCATTCAAACGTGTTCATAAGTGAAGGCATGTTCATTGTATAAGCATAAGAAGCGTATGCATTGTATAAGTACAAGCACAATTATCAAGATAGAAGATAGAGTCTTTTCTATTTCTTTTTGGGACAAAATATCCACTATTCTATCTAAACATTAAAGAGATTTTTATAAGCAATAGCATTAAGTCGGGCCTATGATTACGTCATGTTAGTCATGTCAATCATAGAATATGACGTGTGTAGTCCCGGGCGTGTGTTGCCCAAGTTTTTAAGACAATTAAAGGTATTTAGGCATAAGAAATGCCTACTTTTAAGAAAACAATGAGACCTATCGACTTATAAGGGCATAAGGAAAAGCTCTGGGCATAAGAAATGCCCACCCTTTTAAGAAAATAAGAAAAGAGATACGAGTCCGAATTTCCCCTTTTAATCGTAGTTGAGATGTATTCTCATATGCATTGGTAGTTGTAATCGTTGTCATAGTCAAGATAAGTCTTGTATGTATATGTCGCACTACAAGGCGGGATAAGTCTCGTGGGCATAAGTTACATTCGTAGGTGGCATGGGATGTATTCGTAGTCGAGATAAATCTCATATGCATTTGTTGCATTCTAAGGTGGGGTATTGTTCTTGTAGTTCATAGTTGTATTTGTACACCTACCTTACTTTATTTGTACACCTACCTTACTTTAAGACAAGAACTACTTATATGCGTATATAATTTATGATTATGTTCATTTACATGTTTATATACCGCATGATATTAGATTTATCATAATGTTAATTTCTGTCCTATACACTTTTCTTTCATGTATATTGTTCTCAAATTGTTTTGTAAGTCCGGAGTTTGACTCAAGACACGTTTGATAAGACTATGGAGACGCATATACAGGGGTATATTTTGTAGCTTCGGGCGTAATCGTAGTAGCTTCATGTAGACGAAGCTTTGATTATGTATATGTATATTTTCTTTTCTTTCTTTTGGACAATCTCATAGCTTGGTGCTTTTATATGCAACTTGGAAGTTTGCTTTTAACTTTGTTATAAGTCATTGTTATTGTACATTAATGCAAATGTACAGGTATGATGGATTGCGGTAGGATGATAAATATTTATGAAGTTATCGTGGTTGTAGTACATAGTATGGGTAGAAGTTGTATAAGTTGTAAGTCATTTAGGTTGTATTATCCTTCTTTCTTTCTTTCTTTCATCGTACTTTCCCAGATTTCTCGGAATTCGGGACTTGACAATTAGAAATTTAAAAAATATATGTCCATTTAACTTCTCCTTTGGTCCGGAGAAAGTTTATTTTTTTCTTCTTAAAACATGCCTAAAAGAAAAAAGAAAATCTTTTAAGCATGTCCATCAGTACAAGTAGTTTCTTTTTCCACTCTAAATTTCAGTTAATCTTCCCTAGTAAAATGTGAACGACAAGCCTGATTAAAGCCATAGAAATTCCGGATTAGGTTTTCTCTGCAAAAAAATTGACTGTTTTTCATGTATAAACTTTTTGCAAGCAGATTAGGTTCCATCCCCTATTAGTATGGATAATTTCATGCACAAGCAGCTTTGGACGACAATTCAAACAACTTACAGAGTACTAACTGATTCATGTTATTTAATTGCGGCCCATGCCGTAACTTCTTACCATAAGGTGGTCAAAGTTTGTATATACGAAAATATCGTTAAGCCCTAAATATACTACTCAAAATAAAGTATGAAATTATTGACGGGGTAATATCATGTATGTATGAGAAGGTGACGGGGCATTTCTAAAATATAGACTGGCAATGTGGTACAACGGATCATATGTACATGTATATTACTGACCCTATGATGATTGTAATTACATTTCATATTTGCTTCAAAGGGATACACAATATCTATAATACGTAATGTATCTCGTGGCTCTATTATCAAAGTAATAAACGAGCCCACGTTACATTTTCAAAGCTAATTAAGAAACGTTTTGTTGCATAAATAAAGTAAGAACTTGTTCAAAAGAGGAAATACAAGTGAACAATTGATTTTGAACAGTAATTTTCCTTAATTATGTAAGTTTTATTGCTAAATCAGAGTAATATGACTGTTGATGAAATTTTTATATATGCAATGGCTCTTGAAATTACTAAGGATCCTAAACCAACTTCCGTCAAGGAATGTCGACGTATAAGTGAATGGCCAAAGTGGAAGATGCTATTGAGGTTGAGTTAAGCTCTCTAACAAAATGTGAGTGTTTGGACCCATTGTAACACCAACAGATGTCAAACCAATTAGGAACAAATGGATATTTGTGCGAAAACAAAATGAGCATGATTAAGTCGTTAAATATAAAGTATGACTTGTGTATCAAGGCTTTTCTTAAAGACATGAGATTAACTATGAGGAGAAATATACTCCCGTAATCAATGGAACTGCTTTCCAATTTCAAAATCGGATTAATAGACGTTGATCAATTGGAAATGTGCCTTATGGACGTTGTCAATATATATTTATATGGGTCATTGGACAATAATAATTTCATGAAAATTCCTAAATGATTCAAATTACCTGAAACAAAAACTAGAAGTTTATATTCAAAAAAACTACGAAGATCATTGTATAGATTAAATCAATCAGGGCGCATGTAGTACAATCGACTAATTGAATGCCTCTTAAAATAGAATTTTGTTAATAGTCCGATACATCCATGTATTTTCATTAAAAAGGCAAAATCTGGATTTGCTATCATTGCAGTTTATCTTTAGGATCTAAATCTTATTGGGACTCCTAAATAGGTCACCAAGGCTGCTAATTACTTGAAATAGGAATTTGAAATGAAAGATTTCGAAAAAACAAAATATTACCTTAGCCTACAAATCGAGTATTTACCTACAGGAATACTTGTTCATCAATCTACTTATGTTGAAAGTGTTTTAAGGCAATTCTATATGGACAAAGTACACCCATTAAGTTTTCCTATAGTCGTTCTATAACATCCCGAAAATTCAGGATAAATTTTTTGCATTTAATAATATTATGTATCTCATTATAATATTACTATTACATTCATGGCGGGGCTCTAACAAGGTGTGGTAGTTGTTGTATGGAAATGTATGGTATATTAGATTAGTTTCATTATATATGCTAAGTGATGAATTCACATTTAGATACTCATTTGTGAGTTGCAAGCTCTTGAGAGTTATATGTGGAGATTATATACCGCATTAAAGTATAAATGTGTATTGGCGAAATATATTTTTGAATAGCATTTGTGAGTAAATTGCAAGTATTGCTATCGTGAGATATAAGTAATTGTGTGAGACTAGTGAGGTTTACGAGTTTACAAGAATTGTGAGTTTATATACGTTTGAGTGAGTATTAGAATTGAGTGTGATGACATATGTGAGAATGGTGTGAGAATACATGTATTGGTGTGAGATCATAAGGCGAGAGTCATGGTTAAAATGGATGTGGTTAAGCCTAGAAATTCTACATTTTTAGTGAGCTTTAGCAGTGAGGCGAGCCGTTCGTATAGTTTGCGTCTACCGTTCAAACGGCGGAGCTGTTCGAATGGTACCTCAATGCCATTTGAACGGAAGTCACAGTAGTCCCAATTTTGCCTTTTTAGACTTAAAGTCGCGTGAGTGTATTACATTCCATTGTTGCTCCATTACCGATATACTATATTTAGAGCAAGAAAGAAATGTAATATACTTTATCAATTTGGAGAAGCATGTAGCTTATTGAAGATGTAAATAGGGCATTTACTTATATTATATACTAGGTTAGTATTTCTTTTATGCACACTCTGATGGATGTTTATTTTTATTCGAGCATGTTGTAGAATGCGAGATTGATAAGTGGGGTGTTAGCATGGATTCCCTATGTTTATTTTCAAAACCAAATAAAATTTCTCATTCTCTTTTACTTAAAAAGGGGATATACTCAGCTTCCAAGGTTTCTAGCAGGGTCAAGGCTTGCCTCTGGTCTTCTAGGAAAATTGGGGCGTGACAAGTTGGTATCAAAGCAACTTAACTAGGTTTACGTAAAACTTGGTAGCTTGCAGATAGAATCTATGGGATTGAGAGGGTAGTTGTGATTTATGTACATTGTGTGCTTATGTGTAGTTGTATGTTAGTGCAGAGTATGAGTTATAGTATGGCATGAGTAATATATTGTAGATTTTCTTGGAGTTGTACATATGAGTTATGAACTATTAAGCTAGATGTGATGCATATGTGTAAGATGTGAGTTAATAGCTTATACACGAGGTGTGAGTTGTTCATGCGGAATTGAGAGATTTATATGCGAGTAGTAAAGTATATAATTAGGAGTAAATTCTTTTATTGCAGGGTATTGTTTGAGTTAAAGGCATTGGTAGTGACTAATGTCTTCTTCTCTTATTGTTATGTATATGAAGTGAGAGATGGCTGGTGGTTGATGAGGATATGGATGAGGACTTGGTCTAAGGTGAGGACCTAGTTGTAGTTGTGGGACTACCGTTTGTGGGTACCGTACTAGTGGACATGGGACAGAGGAGCTCAAGGCTATGTGCACGCGGACTAGGGAGACAAAGATTTGAGTTGCCAAGGGTATTCTTGATTTGTCTGAGGGCATTGATGCGAGTGTGTATAAGTATAAGGAAACCGTTCCTGAGGTTCAACCTTATGTTCCATAGGGAGCTCCGGTGGCTCCAAGGGTAGCTCAGACTGATACATCTGGATTGTTGCGAGCTATGGAGGAGGTTATGTATAATCTGGCACGTAACACACGTAGGGAGAACAATGAGGAGTCAAGAGCATCTATGGTCCAAATGTAGTTTCAGATAATGGAACCACCTTCTTTCAGAGGAGATAAGGAGGTAATTGTTGTGGATACATGGCTTACGGAGATCGAGAAGATCGTCGAGGCCTTACAGATAGTTAATGATGACTTACGGTTGGCTACAATACTATTTTATCTACATAGGGAGATAGCTAAATAATGGAAGGGTCGTCGCAAGATTAGTAGGTTGGTGGTGATGACTTGGGAGACTTTTCGACGAGCTTTCCTTAATGAGTTCTTCTTAAGTACTCTTTGGGAAAAGAAGTGGACTGATTAGCAAATTTGATGCAAAAGACATCTATAGTACAATAGTATCAAAGGACATTTACTGGTCTTTCTCGTTACACCCTAGAGTTAGTGTCCACAGAGGAACTTGGGATCTAGAAGTTCGAGAGTGGATTAAGGCACTCTATTCAGTCCATTGTAGTAGAGGGTATGCATGAGACATTTAAGAAGTATGTTGGCGTGGCTACGAAGGTTGAGGTGAGTCATATAGATTGTCAACGCGTGATCAATATTCGTTCTCCTTAGTCTTTAGGCCAACCTGCGAGTTCTTGACCCATGTCCTAGGTGGGAGTCTTTGAGGGCAACCGCAGTGGTGATAGTAGGAGCAGTGTGGTAGTGGTCGGGCATCTAGTATTGGTGGTGGTGGGAATCAGAAAAGGTCCCGCGACTCTTATTTTACTCCTTCATTTGGGGGGCATTCTCAGCCTTCCCATCCTTCTTCTTTGAGTACTACGGTATAGGGTTTATGGTGCTTTAACTGCTGCCAGCCTAGCCATCTTTTGCAAAATTATGGGCTACCACCGATGTGCAGATTATGTGGGGCTAAGGACTACAAGCAGTTGTCTTGTCCTTTGGTCATGTGTTGCCAATATGGGGTGAGAGGACACATGCAGTCCCATTGCCCCAAAGGTTTCTGTAACATCCCGGAAATTTTTGAGTTAATTT
>MKEJ01033789.1:0-10120 GCA_001753735.1 Embelia ribes
TTACTATATTTTAACACCAAATTACCATATTTATCGAATTGAATTACTTTTTTATATGTTGTAACACATTTCCAAAGACTTGTTTTAGTTTTGATTGACCGGTGGTAATGTCCGACGCTCTCTCTCTCTCTCTCTCATTTATTCTCTATCCCCTTTGCAAGTCGCGGCTTCGCTTCGAGTTCAATTAGATTTTTCATCTCTCTTCTCAAAATCTCTCTGAGCATTAATTAATGGCGATCGGCTCCGGAGGATCTAGCGTCGTCGGTATAATTCCACTTTATTTTACATATTCGAATTTTGTTGATCATATTCTTAGTTCTTGGCTGATTAATTTTTGGGATTAGGTTTTTTAATTGAATTTAACTTCTGTTAGAAAATACGTCTTTTTTATTTGATTTGTTTGTTAGTCTCATCGTTTTGATCCGATTTTGTTGATACCTCAAGGGATACCATGTTATTGTACTTTGGTTAAAAAATTCTTATCTTTGTCTAATTTGTTTAGGATTATTAATGTATTTACATTTTTATTTGTACTATTTGTTTGTGGAATAATTTTATGGGAAATTACTTTCGGAAATAATTGAAAAGGAGAAGAAATTGTTTTCGAAGTGTAATTAGAGTACCAGAGGCAAATTGGCATTTAGGGTCACTAGAATTGTTTGACAATAAAACATAATTTCTGTTCAATTATGGGTATTTAACTTTTTTGAATGGGCGATTTCTTGTAAAATCACTGGTTCAATAATTATAGACTACTTTTGTATGATTGATATTAATTGGGAAAATGATATGGTGTAGTATGGATTGTATTCTATTTACGTACTTTAAGAAACTATAATATACACTTTTTGAGTGGAGAAGAAGGCAAAGGGGCTTTGTAACTGAGACCAGATATGGGATAGGTCGAATCTTCGACAAGTTTACTGTTGATATGATTTGACCATCGAGTACTACTTTTCGTTAGTTATGATGAGGTAAAAATGGAGTTTTAAGATGGTGGACTGATGCCTTCTAAAGTGTGGTGTATGTTGTCTAATTGCTTATGTTGCTGCAGAGAGTGTGCTGATTAATTGTGTATAAGGCTTATCTTCTTAAATTTGATTCCATGAATGATGTCACTTTGTTCGTTAATTGTACTAGTGGTTGTCTCCTCACTTATTTGGTTTTTGCAAAGACGTGTTGTGATTGCATAGTCATAATTTTGTTATGTGTTTTTGAATCGTTTGAGTCAAACTTCAATTGGGCATTCAATTTAATGTTTTACTATTTCAGACTGTGGAAGAGGTATTGATGATTTATTCCCCCCCACCCCCCCTCCTTTTTCTTGTACAGTTCCAAGGAATTTCAGATTGCTTGAGGAACTTGAACGTGGTGAGAAGGGTATTGGAGATGGTTCCGTGAGCTACGGAATGGATGATGCTGACGATATTTATATGCGCTCTTGGACTGGGACCATAATTGGTCCTCACAATGTACTTAACTTAAAGCCCATTACCGTTATTTTTCTCTATCTCATTCATCTGTTAGTTCAAGGATATCAATATCATATTGTTCCTGTGATGTGGGAGTGCTTATATTTGTTGCTGACTAAGTTTCCTTTCCACATCCATTTGTGAATTTATATCACATGTTATTTCCAAAACCGAAACCCAGCGGCAGCTTTGTTCCAAAAGGGAATTTGTTAGCTTTTATTTCACGATATATAAGCATGCAGAAATTCAGCTTTAAAATCTGGAACGTAACTTAGGCTTCGTAGAAGATTATTTTCTTCGGGTTATTTCCCTTGATATATAAGAAGTGAATGTGCTCTGACGATGACTTTGCCTTTCGTCATGAGTTATGCCAATTTTTGGTGAGAAATATAGTGCTATTCTTCAATGATAGAAACTTTATTCATTTTTTTCAGAGGCACTAGCTTAGTCTCTTTTGTCTTTGGGATCCAGAACACGTAGTTTTTTTTATCTTTTTGTTTGGTTACAATAGTTGATAGGTATGATACAAGAGCAGTTACTTTGTACAATATTTTAATTGATCAAGGTGTCCTTGGCTCCTTATATATACATTGTTTTCGTAAAAAATTAATAGTAAAAATATAAAGAAAACTTAGCTCAAATTATCATTAAGGTGTTAGTTGGAAGTGTGACTATATATTGGTGGCTTGGTGCTGAAGATGCTTCTCTTTTTTGTTACTTGTTTGAAAAAGAAAGTCTTTGAAAAGACCACCTCGGATGTTTGGTCTATAATCAGCTAGCACCCACTAGCTTTAATTTTAATCAATAAAGTATCTTGGGTTTCAATTTAGGAGGCGACTTGATATTTACATGACATCTGATTATCATAATTGCTCCATGTTCAGTCTCTCTTGAAATTGATATTGGTGGCGTTTAAAGCCTAACTTGAATATCTATAATTTAGGGTTATGCACATCTCTACTTCGACTTGTGGGTCATGGATTTGTTCCGTTGGAAACAACTTTTCTGGAAACATGGGTAAGGTTGAGTACATCCTACTCTCCCAAACCCCGCAATGCGGTAGTTTTGTACACTGGGTCGTCCATGTATATATCAATGAGCATCTTTTGTTCTAATTTTGAATTTTCATAACTATTTTATCCTTCATTTTGAATATTCAAAATTATATCTCCCGTTAATCCTAGAAATCCTACACTTTTAATATGAAAAAAAAATAATCGCATATAATTCTTAATGTTAAATTAAAAAATCAAAGAATTTAAACGACTAAATATCTAAGAGTAGAGAATAAAAAGTAAAAATGAGAATCTATTTAATTTCTTATACAAGTATAATAACTTAAGTAATTAAAAAATAAAATAGAAAACTATTAGATTTTTAAATATTAAACAAATTGTGGGAATACCAAATTATGTATTTTTTATACCAAGAGAATTTTTAGTTAAAATTCCATAAGACAACTAGTAAAATATGTTTGGTTATGTCAACGAGGATTAAAATAACTAAGAATTTAGTTTTCATCTTATGTAACTTAATTGCTTCTATCATAATAAATTTATTTTATAGAAAATTTTATTATATGGAAATATAATTATTTACTATTTCTGGATATTTTATTTTAAGAACTTTTTATTAATATATTTATTATCTTTAATGGCACAATAAACAACTAAATACAAAATAAAATTTTGTCTTCTACTTTAGTTTTATTACCAAGGGCAATATTGTCAAAAAAGATTAAATGGTGCTCTTTGATAATTTATTGGAATCTTTGGCACCTAAATGATCAAAATTGAAACTAGTGGGTGTTTACTGATAATGGGGCAAACCTATGAGGTGGTCATTTTGATAATTATCCTACTTTTAATTGTGTGTTTTTTCGAAGCACAATGATGCTCTCTTCCACTCCCTCCCTCCTCCCGCTATCGGTCTCCGTTTATCGGGAACCTTGATGAAAAAGAAAGTATCATGTGTGGTACTCATTTCTTAACTCTATTATTTCAGAGTGTACATGAGAGTCGCATTTATCAATTGAAGCTGTTCTGTGATAAAGACTACCCTGAAAAGTCTCCCACCGTTCGTTTCCATTCTCGGATCAACATGACATGTGTGAACCATGAGACGGGATTGGTAATGCATTCTTTTTGAGCACTTGATTTTGTAGAACTTATTATATATGACAATCAGTTGGATTCTATAATCTTCTGCGAATTATGTATACATACAAGCATTATATTTCTCTTCACAATGAATTAACGACAGCCTGTCTGAAGTTTTTTGTGCAGGCGACTCTTTGAATTATATTGGAATTTTGCATTTTCAAGTTGAAGCAATTGGAAAAAATTTCTTCGTCATCATGTTTTTATAGGTTTTCATGATATTGTACTTCTTTGGAATACAACTAACAACTTTTATATAAATGTGGTAACAGGTTGAAGGTAAAAAATTCCGTATGCTGGCAAACTGGCGGAGGGAATACACCATGGAAGACATACTTACACAGCTGCGTAAAGAAATGGCAGCACCACACAACCGAAAGCTTGTCCAGCCTCCCGAAGGTACCTACTTCTAGGTGTGGGATAAATCTATCTACGCCACTTATTTGCCTAGAAATATGGCAATGTTGTACACAGGATTTATTGCCTATGAATGTTGTTTTAAACCTTGTTTTGTCTGAGTGAAAAGTCGAGTAAACTTGTCACGAGTCACTCCTACCCCCAAACATACCATATGCTTATTGGGTGTGGGTTATATGAAGTAAAAACTTTTTGAACATCCTTGGCATCTAAAGATGTCAGCGCGAAACATTTGGATCTGTTGGTTTTTCATCCGTCTCTTATACAGCACAAACAACAAGAAGCATGAATCACGCTCTCCAAATCAACATGAACGTTATTCTTTTCCCAGCAAGGAGAATTATGCGGCTTTAGGGCTTATTTTTCTGAAATAATGGCCAGTTCTAAATAATTAGGGGGATTTATACATTGTTAGAGAAGCTGGCCATCTGGATTTTGAAAGACAGAAATCCCACTTTTCTCAAGAAAGTAATTAGTGGGAGTACTCGAAGATGTGTTGCGAATTCCCCTGCATTTCGTCTTAAGTAGGGGCCGTAAACGCTGATCTTCGATACAATACCATTAGGATGTCAAAATGAGATTTTACTGCATTAGACACTATGAAATTGGGTTTTTAGGAAAAATGACAAACTTAAAGTTATGGTAAAATATGAGAAGATAATAGTTCATTTGTAAATTTGTAACAATGGTTCTCTACCAACGGGCTATGGAAATTGTATTGTAGAACATTTTTAGTCAAACCTATCCAGTATTTTGGTGTTACACTTCAATTATAAATTGGATAGCATGTTGCCAATATGTATTCAGCCTGAACGATGATTTTCGCTTGTTGACTAGCATAGATAAATCTAACTCAAAACTGTAGGCAGGGGCTTTAATGAAGATGCTTATGAATGGATCACGATATTATTTTTGTAAGTTCAACTCAATCGCTCTTCGTTCGTTATCTGAGCTAGAGCTTTGGGTGACACCTGTTGGTTTATCGTAGGGATGGGCATCGGGGCGGTTCGGGGCCGGGGAGTGGTGTCCCCGCCCCCGATCCCCGAACCCCAAATCCGTCCCCGAACCCGCCCCGATCCCCGCCGGGGATTTTTTTCCACTCCCCATCCCCGCCCCAAACGGGGAACGGGGATCCCCGCGGGGATTCGGGGACCCGAATTATTTTTCAAAAATTTCATTACCACTTTCCATACAATCATCATCAATACATAACCAAAGCGTATAATCATCACCAATTCACCATGAATCTTCGGGGCAATAAGTAGGATAATGGTATTAGCAAAGAAAATGAAGAGGACAGTAATAAATAAGTTTAAAAAAATTATAAATCCCAAAATGGAATAGCCAAAGCAGCATCAAGCACAGTACTAAAAGCAAGCAAGAAAATTACATCACTTGTTCAAAACAACTGAGTTTATAGCTCATTTTTCGGGTTCAGGGATCGGGATGGGTTTGGGGCAGTTTTGGGGAACGGAGATCGGGGATCCCCACCGGGGAAAACTACTTCCCGCCCCCAACCAGATCCCCAAATTTTTTTTAAAAAAAATCCCTGTCCCTGAAAAAATTTCAGCCCCGTTCGGTACGGGAAACTGTTCGAATTCGGTCGGGTCGGCATAAATGTCTATCCCTATAACCATACAACCTCTATTGTGTAATAAGAAATGTATATGAATCCAACTGTGCCAATGATTTATTAGGGACCGTAAAATCTTTTCACAGTTTACTTTTTGAATAACCCTCAATAAAAATTACAGAAAATAAAAATAAAAAACCACAAGCATGTTGCCTAAACACAATTCAATACACTAAAATTTGTCATGCAAAAACATTCAAGAACAAACCAATAATGTAAACAATTACTTGAGCAGGATGATGAGAAAATTGTCATGTCCAATGACAATTCCTCTATTGAAGATTCATAATTTTCATTATACTACCAATCTGGTAAAATATAGTCTATTTTTCGACGAAAAATGACACAACATTCAAATTACACAAAAATAATAAACTGTCAAATGAAAATCAGTACAACAAAAATCGAAGATGTTTGTAGCTCATGTTAGTTAAGAACATGTTAGTGAAGATTAATGTAAAGCGACATACCTACTGTTTAGTGAAATTGACAAAATTNNACTTATAACTTCAGACATGAGTTGGGGTGATCGATTCACATGTACCACACTTGGAGCCACATCCCTTAGCTTGCTAGGCTAAACCCTGGTCCGTGTTAGGGATTATCGTGGGTGCGAAGCGCTGGATCATCTGGACTAGTCGGACGGCGCAAACCGACGGAAACCACATATTTCAAAAACAAAAAAACATATTCAAGACATTTCCATCTTTATATAGCATTTAATGAATTATTAAAAAATAGAACTCGAGATCCTTAATAATCCTGAAAAAATATGTCAGCATAAATATTCGCGTAATTACATATTGTAGCTGTTTTTTTGTTGTGACTTCTAAAATTATTTATCAATAAGAAAATAATGTGTTTTTATTAATTCTATCACATAAATCATTTATTAAAGCAATTTTGTACAACATATTTCTAAATAAACAATAATATTAGTGTATCAACGTAATTACGCCGTATCTTGGAAAAAAGGCGTACTATAATATAATGGACAATTCACATAAATCGCATTTTTGACTCATCGAGTTATATGTAAGCATAGTAACATTTTTTTTTTTATCTATTTTTCTGTTGTGACTTTTAAAATTATTTTTGAATATAAAATAATACTGTTTTTATTAGCTCTATCACATTATTTTATATTATAATAACAAAATTTTGAAGCGTATTTCTAAGTAAACAATAATATTTGAACTCCCAACATAAAATAATTTTTTTTGTTGTCCCGAATTTTACTAAAGTAATTAAATAGACTTTTTGGACGACAAAATATCGAAATTCTTTTATATATATATATATATATATATATATAAATCTGTTTGTTTGGTTAATAATATAATCCACCCAAATTCACTTCGCACTTGAGCTATGCAGAGCACCTCCTTTCTCTCTCTCTCTCTCTCTCCGCCGCTCTCTCTCTCTCTTTCTCGCCGGTTCCCACCTTTCCTCCCCAATCGACCCGGCGGCGATGCCCTTTCTCTCTCTACCTCACGCCGAGCTCGAATACCATCTAATTTTTCGCGTATTTACCAAACTACCATCCGCCCCTTACGCACTACTGGTAAGCATCAAAATCCGATTTTTTGGATTTAAATTAATTTGTTTTTCGGGTTTGGAGTATTGGGTTTCTCTAATTTTATTTTTCGGGTATTAAATTGGAATTTTAGCAATTTATTTTTAAGTTTTGAATATTGGGTTTCGATACTTTGAGGTAGTTTGTCACAATTTGGAATTTTTTCTAATTTATTTTGCGGTTTTAAATATTGGGTCTCTCAGTTTTGAGGTAGTTTGTGGCATATGTTCTAAGAGCATTCACACCAGTCTTTCTTATTTTCTCATTTAATTTCTACTAGCCACCATAACACACGCAATGCTCCGTGCGATTCACATTATAAATTCACAGCATTGATGACTATAGAAATATTTAATCGACAATTATATAGAGAAAATTTCCAAAAACTTCTATATACTTAAATCAAGAAAAAATTTATTTGGTATGCAATGGTGAAGAAGAAAGAGTGATCTGAGGTGGGGTTGGTTTTGTGAATGAAGAGTGAAGGATGGCAGTTACCATGTGTGCTTAGTGGGACAATGTTAAAAACCTATCTACCCTTTCAGTTTTAAGGTCTGATGTGTCCCTTTAGGTAATTCCTGAAAATAAGAAGGATATTTTAGGTAAGTAAAATTTGGCGCAGCCTCATCACTCCGTTGCCTTTATATATTAAAGATAAGAAGGATATTTCAGGTAAGTAAAATTGGACGCTCGTCACTACAGTGCCTTTATATGTAAAAGATATTTGACTTTCTATACACTTTTCTCCTACTAAAAATACACATTTTAAAAATTGTGCACACAAGCCATTCTATATTGTTATTTAAAAAAAAAATACTAAAATAATTATAAGTATGTCAATAAAACGAAATTTTTTTTCCTCTAACCTTAACTAGTGTTTATAGTTTTGGTGGGTAAAAAAATTATATTTTGATATAAAAATTGTGAATAGTCAATTTTTCCATTAAGAAATCTATTGTAGCATTTCTGGAAAGTTTTCTAGAAACTAAGAAATATAGAAACACTGGTGTGGCACATTTCTCCCCTTTGATTTCACATTTGAGAAATCAAATGAGGAGAAATCTTGATTTAGAAAGACTAGTGGGAATGCTCTTAGTTTCCTCACTTAATTCCTTTGCCTCTACTGTCAACAATTAAGATATATTTACCACCCCACATTTCCTAATTATGAGTAGGAAATGCTACACAACTCCTCTTCAAATTGGACAGATGTCCTCTCAAAATGGAAAGAGTTGATCAATGCAACCATTTTAAAGAGAGAAGAATAAAGCACATCATCACTTTGCTATCTGGAATCTTATTTTTATTTCCATTCAAGTTATTTCATGTTTCTACTTATATACAAATCTAAAAATTAATCCTAATATCTTATGCATCAAAGATCTAATCTTTAATATTGCGTTGGTAATGCATAAATGTGTTCCGTAAGTTTTATCAGTTTCATTTCATTGGTGTCACAATAGAATAGCACATGTGCCCTAGTCTCCAGTAAACACAAATGGAACCAAAGAATCATTCTTGTAAACACACTGCCATTGTAGACATACAAAACTGAGTTTTTTCTAGTCCTTTAATACTCAGAAAGAAATAACCCATTACAAGACCCTTGCCCATTCACATATGAAAACACATTAATGATTAATTAAAAACAAAATTAAGAATAGCCATATTATTTACTCTAGTATTTATAATATCAATGTTTCACAATTCTCTTTCATTTTTTTTCTAAAACCACATTCCCCATGTTCTGTTACTCGTCTCTTTAAAACCGTGTTTCCCACGTCCTTGTTTCCTGCTACTCATGCAGCTAGAAAACTAATCTTGAATATTCCGCTGGTCATACATTACATATGTTTTTCATGTTTTATAATTTTCATTTCATTGGTGCCGAAATTGAGTTGCGTGTGTGCCCCAGTTTCTAACATGGATAATTGGACCAAAGAATCAGAATCATTTTTTCACCATCCATACAAGAAGAAATCTTTCTTGTAAAGAGGCTATCATTCTATACATCCAAAATTCTATATCATCTAGTGCTCGAAAGGAACGAACTTGTTACAAGACCCTCATCCATTCGAATAGGATTGAAATAAAGTTAATTAAAGACAAATCAAGAAGAGTTGAATTATTTATTCCATAATTATAATACCATCGTTTACTGTTTGCCCGTTACGTTTAAATCATGTTTCCCAGATACCCGTATCCTGTTACTCTTTTGTTCAAAACCGTGCTTCCCACGTTTCCTGTTACTCGTCTTTGTTTTTAAAAATTGGCCACTATGCTCTACACATAGAAAACTCTATTTGTGTTTCACTCCTCTCATTCTCGAATGAATGAACCCACTACAAGACCCCAATAAATTCATAATAGGAAACAAATTAAAGACTATTAAAGATAAAATCAAGAAAACAAAATGCCAAGATATTACCTCCCCGGTGGCCACAGAGTTTCGGAAGAAGATCCGAGCGTAGGACTCCGCCACAACAGCAACAACTCCTGCGGCCCCAAGCGCCACGGGGGCGTGCTCCCTAGACGACCCGCACCCAAAGTTATCCCCCGCGATAACAATAGAGAACTTCGACTTGAGCTCCCCGGGGTCGATGAACCGGGTCTGATAAAAGTCGGGCAACCCGATCATAGCATACGACCCGAGCTTGGCGTACTCATCGGGGTTGGAGGGAACTAGGGTTAGGTACTCGGCCGGGATGATCTGGTCTGTGTCGATGTTGTCCCCGACCACGTAGCACGTGCCGTGGAACGCGGCGGCGGCGGCGGCGGGACGGCGGAGGGGGGTTAGGGTTTTAGGGCGGGGGATGGAAACGGAGATTAGGGCTTTGCGAGGAGAAAGAGAGTGGGGCTTCTG
>MKEJ01033790.1:0-12945 GCA_001753735.1 Embelia ribes
TGAAGTCTAACAAACTCTAAAAAGAAATGCAGTTTCTCCTTCAAAGTTGAGTGCCTAAAAAGAACCTTGCTCGAGCAAAGTTTAGAAATATTATGTATGAAACTCGAGATCCAGTTTTAGCATTGCATATAAGCGGTTCAAACAAGTTAAAACTCAGACTTTAATCTTCACACTAGCTGGCCAAGTCAAGGGACGGTTAAATCATAAAAAATCATTATTGGAACTTACATGTATGAAATATTAATCCAACCATGTAAATAATTGGATCTAAAATTTGAAAAATGGAAATTTTGAAATCATAAAAGGGAAGCTGGAGCAAAAGTGGTTTTTAACTTTTTTGGGTGGTGCGGAACTGAGGAAGCCCTTTTTGCTTGTGCGGAAAAGCAATGATATTTTTTTCCTATGTAAGTGCCAAATGTTGGCCTTTATTTTCCTTCTGGTGTGCTGATGTGAGCTCTCACACTCAACTAGACTTTTACTCTGAACTTTCTCAATGTATCACTGTATTGGGGTACAGAAACGAGAACATGACAACGTCATATCTGTAAGATAAAAATTTATAAGAACAAGAAGGAAGGAAATAATTGGCTGTGGGAGTGTTACCATTGATGAAGTATTAAGTGAGTTATTTATACGACAATTGGATGGTCAGTGAGCAAACAATAGCCGGTGAGGCATACATATATAAAATTTGAGGAGGTTACTAAATACAAAATATTTGCGAAGGGCACCTATCTTTATTTATTCTTTACATATTTTTAAGCTAGACTGCAGTTAATTGCTCACTTTTGGAGCTAAACATTTTTTATGTTATGACCTTAATTAATAAGTTAGAAGCTTTAATCTAGAAACATACTACTTTTCATACTAAGCAATTTTTATTTTATTTTATTTTATTATTATTATTATTATTATTGTTATTATTATTTTTTGCTGATTGGCAGCAAGAAAACAAACCCTAAATATATTCATAGAAAATCATACATATGATGTATTATACTTTCTAGGGGAAATATAAGCCATAGTTTCGTATTGTGATTTTAAGTTTGTAGTCATTTACAGGCTGGTTGTTTTGGTAATAAGAAAAACTTTTCTGTTATAAAAGAACTTGTGTAGCTGTGAGTTTATAAATTAATTTTCCTATTAGGTTCTGCAGGTTTTCAATTTGATTAAGTAAAACTAGATTTAATATGTTATATCAAATAACATTTCTAAACGTTGTGTTTCAAAAGGTGAAATGCCTTTTTGAAAATAACTTTTGGTTGTAGGTTTTTCAAATGCAGTATTTTCCCTTTACTTTTACTCTGGTTTCTGAAAAATTTAAAAGTTACCAAACCTTGTAAAGTTTATGACTTTAGACATTTAGAACTCATTTTTTCCACAAACTAAAGGGTTAACTACACTAATGGTTACCATAGTTTCAATTGCAATAGCAATAGTTCTCGACTTTTGAAAACATGGCAGATTTGGTCCACAAAGTTTGAGAATGTGGCATATTTTTAACTTCTTCTCATAATAAAAAAATACTTAAGTAGCTCAAAGTCGGAGACCAAATAAATAGGCTTTTAGATAAATAACATATTGGTCACTTCAAATTATTTATCATTTCAAATAATTTTGAGTCCATCATAAGGACATACTGAGTCACTTATTCTTAAATAGAGGATTATCATTATTTCAATAAAAAGTATGAGGCTTATATATAAATTTTGGAAGAAACTATGGGGATCATTAGTGTTGTTAATCATAAACTAAAAAGTGAAAGTATGAGAAAAGAAAAGCTCCTTTTTGAGGGTTCTTTTTGGAGAAGGGGTCACGAGTTTTGTTAATTTACAAAATTATGTATTTTGTACAAACTTATATCGATACTTTTCTTTTTAATAATCCAATTATTTGCCAATTTTACTAGAAGTCTTAATTGAAAATTTGAAGCAATTTGGTATGCCTGGTAATGGTTGAGGGATGCTCTCTTCTGCAATAGAATTTTCTTTATTCTCTTGAAATTGAAAATGATGCCGTTCGTAATCAAAAGAAATTGATGGAATTGATTTCTCGAAAGTGTTATTATTATTTTGTACCAAAAAAATAAAAGTGTCATTATTATTTGTGGTGGTCCTAGTGGGCCATAAATAGTGCCTTGCTTAGAAAACTCCAATCATGAAAGAGCCCTTACAAGTCACACAAATTGAATTATATGTTCACCTTTTTAGAGTTCTTGCGATTGTGACACCTTAATGCATTATTAGATTGCATTTGTAATTGTACCAAGTCTATTTCATGTGCCAACTCATGGATTGGCACTATTAGTGTTGGACCTTAGTGAGGCCTGGACCTGCCTTTTAACTCCATTTATTTGGGTCTGGGTTTATATATATATATATATATATATTTGACCTGAAATGAAGGGCATTTTCATTTTGCATTAAAAAATGAGATTAATTTTCTTGTACGGTACAAAATTTCATATGTAATTACAATTTAATGCAGGAGACATGTATAACATATGCACTCTACACGTTTATATGTATATGTGTGTCAGTTATTCGAGTAAGTCTGCTTCTTTATTAAAATCCCTATGCTAACAATGCAAAGAAACTTTTCTTTTATACAACTGGGGCATGTTGTTGTCTTGAAATTGGTTCAATGAATGCTAGCCAAAATGTTGCGATGACATTTTTTTATCCCACATTGGTCCCATAGTGTAGCTGAACCCCGAATTGGCGGGAATGGGCCAACATTGCGTTATGTTTGTCCGATAAATTAGCAGTGCATGTAATTGGTTCAATACTAGAGAACAGATATATGTGTCACGCAATCACTGGGCAGTGCTACGCCCTAACGCATAAGCTCAATAAATATCGCGAATCAAAACACACCATTGTTGTTCATTATTGCTTACTTTATGACATCGGAAATACAAATGCAAACACGAAATTTCAACTTCTTTCACTATGTTTTTCAAAGTCATCGTCCAACACAATGTCTGCTCCAAAAGCACGACCACACACACACTCGATTTTGCATACGGGTCTGAAAAGCTTGAAAATCTGGATAGAGGCAATGAGCAATTCTAAAATTTCTTTGCGGGGAATTCCGGTAAATTTATATAATTATGATGTGTGTAAAAGGATTAAATGAATTCAAAGTCTTTTTATTATGATTCCTAACATTGCTGACCAAAGGACCTGTGCGGCTGTGCCCACTTGAAATTGGTTGTTCGAAAGTTTTAATTATATTCTCACTTGAAATCTATTGAATTGTATATATAATAACACAATAGAAAAAGATTTTTGAATTATAAATTCACGATCATAATCTCATGGCTTTGACTTTTGCTGATACCAAATCTAATATGATTATTTAAATATAAATGAGGATTTTATATGTATACGTAGAAAATTCGTACATACATTTATACATAAATTGATACGTAAGAGAAGTATAGTATTCACATAGGAAGTATATTATTCATTAGTAGCAATATTATTAGTCTCTCTATTATGTGTTAAATAATAAATGGATGAACATATCATTTATTTTACAAAAAAATGATAGAATATTAGGTCCACGATCTAGTGGTTTCCAAAAATTAAATGCAAAAACAGTGATATTGATTTTCCTTCGACTGCAAGAAATTAAGTGAGCTACTTTATTAAGTTTGACAAATCTAGAAGGTCGGCTTTTTTTGA
This sequence comes from Embelia ribes, assembly GCA_001753735.1. NCBI lineage: Eukaryota > Viridiplantae > Streptophyta > Magnoliopsida > Ericales > Primulaceae > Embelia > Embelia ribes. The sequence goes on from MKEJ01033790.1 coordinate 3,690, forward strand.
CATTCAAAAATAAATGAAGACTTCTATCGGAGCATTTATAATCCAATAAAAAAATTGTTACCAGTCTTAAATTAAGTCAAAACTGCGTGCCCATTAGTGCTACAGCAGATTTAGTAAAAAGTTTTCATGGACAGAGCCTACAACTCCAATAATTGCAGAACTTATGAACTTATATTTTATATTTTAAAATAATTTTTTTTTATGTGATTTTATCCTTTCCCATAATAAAGATTCTTTTACAATTTTGTATAACGTGGAACCCTTTCATTTTTAATCCGGTTGAAAAGTAGGAAAGTACTTGCTTATTAGTAGAGAGGACCATGCTCACTCGAGCTCCGATTTGAATATCAAAACACGAGTATTCATTTTTTCGTTACTCGTTCAATTATTAACGTACAAATTAGTGTAGCTTGTAATTGAGGCTAATTAACCAACAAAACTAAACCCGAATGCTATATATTCAAAATATTTACACTCACAATTAAGCCTACTGTAGAAATCATAGTTAGGCATTATTAAGTGTTGCGTGGCATTTAATTTTGCCCCAAGACAAGGGGCAATGTATGTTTTTTATGATAATCATGACTTCGGGCCAGGTTATGGATTATGGATACTTCTACTAATCCCGAAATTTAAGCTATCCCCGTCGCTATACGATTGGATTGAACAGCGGGGAAAATGTTTCCACTTACCGAAGCATTTTTGGCTGCCAATGTCGAGGGACTTCTTTTTCCAATTTGATAAGTAACAATTTTACATCTAGAGTAGGGAGGTTCTCTCATCGGAATTCTTCACATTGCACCAAAACTCTTGCAGAATTAATACAATTTTACATGTTCGTCAACTCTATTATGCTCCTTACAAAATGTGGGTCACTAGTTGTATTGGGAATAGCATAGAAAAACTGTTACGCCAAGGGCACCACTACTACCGATCATGAATGAGCGCGTAAACTGTCCATCTAGTGCGTCTATTACGCGCTCAAGATGCACAACATAGATGCAAATATTGCTCAAGCTAGAAAATTCTAGGTTCGATTATTAATGGATATATATAAACCAATCATTGTAAATTTGACATGTGGTATGATTAGTTCAGTTTGGTTATAAGGTATACACCTCCAACATGTGTATTATTAGTCCAAAACCAAAAGTACAAACATTGAATGAACGTTAGGCATACAAATGGGCTCATCTAATGGAGTTTTGTACTCGTTATTGGCCAATATATACATGTTGGCCCAAATTGGGAAGAAAAATGGAATCCGTTGCATACATGTTTCAAATCACTGCACCATGAATTGAAAGGAGAAACGAAAAGGAAAAACACATGCCGAAAATATAAGAAAAATGGAAAACTCGAATATGATTTGTATCTTTTCGAATACGATAATATAACATGTAGAAAACGTATGCAAAATAAGTTATTTTTTAGTTCAATATTCAAATTTGTAAGTATTATAATATTTGTACTTTTTTATTAAAATTTAATGTTTTGATTAAATAAGATAGTAATAAATCAAAATAATAGAAGTAAAAAAATTATTTAATCTTTAAAGTGTTAAAAAAACTAATCCTCACAATATTGTTATTAATTTTTATTTATTTTCTTAGGAAATGATATCCAATAAGTTTTTTATAAGTTCAATTATTTCCTTTGAGTTTTCCAATCATTTCCCAAAACGTTTCCCAATCGTTTCCTTTGAATTTTATATGTGCATCTTCAATCATTTCTCAAGTATTTCCGGATCGTTTCCTATACGTTTTTTCTTAAAATTTTTTAGCATATTGTAACTGTAATGGAAACGCATTTCCGAATAAATGAGATTTCCACCTGAAACTTACGTTTCCAGTAACTATGTTTCAAGCTTAATTATTATTTTTTAAAATGTATCCTAATCCTAATCTTAATCTTAATCCGAACTATTACATTTTAGAATTATATCTATTGCTAATTTTATGGTAAGGAGCGTAGCTAAGATAGAAAGTGGAGTGGGAGATGAAACATCGTAATACATTGTTATGGGTCAAAGTTGTAGGCATTGCGCAATTATACGAGAACAACTGAAATTACATAAAAAGATTTTACATTAAAAGATACAATTTAATGTTGATTCTTTGAAATATTACCATGGGAGTATCTATATGTTCTAATAAAGCGATTGAGCTTTTATTCCGTAAGATCTAAATTTATTTATATTATATTATATAATATAAGAATTATTGAGCCCCGGTTATTGAAAAGGTGATTCGTTCATACTCAAGAATATGTTATTTTCACATATTATGAATATTTTAAGGTGCCAAGCGTCATAAAAATTACTATGAAATGCTAGAAAAATGCCATGTGGATGGCTAAATCTTTATATAAGATAATAGTTTTTAACTAAAATTTAGGATATTTTGCTAGAAAAATACCAGCACCTTAGATTGACTTGTTTGCTTTGTTTACATTTTAGACTTTATCGAGATGAGGCTAAAGTAACTGATACTCAGTATCTCGAAAGACCAGAAAGTTATATTTATTTCTAATAATAATAATAATAAAATAAATTATTATTGAGAATAAATGGAGTAATAGATTTTATTTTATTTTTAGCAAAGAAAAGGCCTATATTTACCTATAGGAATAAATAGAAGAGAAGGATTAGGTGACTGGAAATATGGGTGTAATAGAACAAAAAGCTTTTGATTGTTTGATTTGATGGTGTTAATCTACCGACAGTTTATGTCCAGTCACGTATTGACACGTGGATAGTCAGTTAGAAATATCCAAGTTGTCAAGAATACGTTGCAGGGTTAGGTAACTGATTATCCACGTGTCAATACGTGACTGGACATAAACTGTCGGTAGATTAACACCATCAAATCAAACAATCAAAAGCTTTTTGTTCTATTACACCCATATTTCCAGTCACCTAATCCTTCTCTTCTATTTATTCCTATAGGTAAATATAGGCCTTTTCTAAAATAAAAATAAAATAAAATCTATTACTCCATTTATTCAAAATAATAATTTATTTTATTATTATTATTATTAGAAATAAATATAACTTTCTGGTCTTTCGAGATACTGAGTATCAGTTACTTTAGCCTCATCTCGATAAAGTCTAAAATGTAAACAAAGCAAACAAGTCAATCTAAGGTGCTGGTATTTTTCTAGCAAAATATCCTAAATTTTAGTTAAAAACTATTATCTTATATAAAGATTTAGCCATCCACATGGCATTTTTCTAGCATTTCATAGTAATTTTTATGACGCTTGGCACCTTAAAATATTCATAATATGTGAAAATAACATATTCTTGAGTATGAACGAATCACCTTTTCAATAACCGGGGCTCAATAATTATTATATTATATAATATAATATAAATAAATTTAGATCTTACGGAATAAAAGCTCAATCGCTTTATTAGAACATATAGATACTCCCATGGTAATATTTCAAAGAATCAACATTAAATTGTATCTTTTAATGTAAAATCTTTTTATGTAATTTCAGTTGTTCTCGTATAATTGCGCAATGCCTACAACTTTGACCCATAACAATGTATTACGATGTTTCATCTCCCACTCCACTTTCTATCTTAGCTACGCTCCTTACCATAAAATTAGCAATAGATATAATTCTAAAATGTAATAGTTCGGATTAAGATTAAGATTAGGATTAGGATACATTTTAAAAAATAATAATTAAGCTTGAAACATAGTTACTGGAAACGTAAGTTTCAGGTGGAAATCTCATTTATTCGGAAATGCGTTTCCATTACAGTTACAATATGCTAAAAAATTTTAAGAAAAAACGTATAGGAAACGATCCGGAAATACTTGAGAAATGATTGAAGATGCACATATAAAATTCAAAGGAAACGATTGGGAAACGTTTTGGGAAATGATTGGAAAACTCAAAGGAAATAATTGAACTTATAAAAAACTTATTGGATATCATTTCCTAAGAAAATAAATAAAAATTAATAACAATATTGTGAGGATTAGTTTTTTTAACACTTTAAAGATTAAATAATTTTTTTACTTCTATTATTTTGATTTATTACTATCTTATTTATATAAAACATTAAATTTTAATAAAAAAGTACAAATATTATAATACTTACAAATTTGAATATTGAACTAAAAAATAACTTATTTTGCATACGTTTTCTACATGTTATATTATCGTATTCGAAAAGATACAAATCATATTCGAGTTTTCCATTTTTCTTATATTTTCGGCATGTGTTTTTCCTTTTCGTTTCTCCTTTCAATTCATGGTGCAGTGATTTGAAACATGTATGCAACGGATTCCATTTTTCTTCCCAATTTGGGCCAACATGTATATATTGGCCAATAACGAGTACAAAACTCCATTAGATGAGCCCATTTGTATGCCTAACGTTCATTCAATGTTTGTACTTTTGGTTTTGGACTAATAATACACATGTTGGAGGTGTATACCTTATAACCAAACTGAACTAATCATACCACATGTCAAATTTACAATGATTGGTTTATATATATCCATTAATAATCGAACCTAGAATTTTCTAGCTTGAGCAATATTTGCATCTATGTTGTGCATCTTGAGCGCGTAATAGACGCACTAGATGGACAGTTTACGCGCTCATTCATGATCGGTAGTAGTGGTGCCCTTGGCGTAACAGTTTTTCTATGCTATTCCCAATACAACTAGTGACCCACATTTTGTAAGGAGCATAATAGAGTTGACGAACATGTAAAATTGTATTAATTCTGCAAGAGTTTTGGTGCAATGTGAAGAATTCCGATGAGAGAACCTCCCTACTCTAGATGTAAAATTGTTACTTATCAAATTGGAAAAAGAAGTCCCTCGACATTGGCAGCCAAAAATGCTTCGGTAAGTGGAAACATTTTCCCCGCTGTTCAATCCAATCGTATAGCGACGGGGATAGCTTAAATTTCGGGATTAGTAGAAGTATCCATAATCCATAACCTGGCCCGAAGTCATGATTATCATAAAAAACATACATTGCCCCTTGTCTTGGGGCAAAATTAAATGCCACGCAACACTTAATAATGCCTAACTATGATTTCTACAGTAGGCTTAATTGTGAGTGTAAATATTTTGAATATATAGCATTCGGGTTTAGTTTTGTTGGTTAATTAGCCTCAATTACAAGCTACACTAATTTGTACGTTAATAATTGAACGAGTAACGAAAAAATGAATACTCGTGTTTTGATATTCAAATCGGAGCTCGAGTGAGCATGGTCCTCTCTACTAATAAGCAAGTACTTTCCTACTTTTCAACCGGATTAAAAATGAAAGGGTTCCACGTTATACAAAATTGTAAAAGAATCTTTATTATGGGAAAGGATAAAATCACATAAAAAAAAATTATTTTAAAATATAAAATATAAGTTCATAAGTTCTGCAATTATTGGAGTTGTAGGCTCTGTCCATGAAAACTTTTTACTAAATCTGCTGTAGCACTAATGGGCACGCAGTTTTGACTTAATTTAAGACTGGTAACAATTTTTTTATTGGATTATAAATGCTCCGATAGAAGTCTTCATTTATTTTTGAATGTCAAAAAAAGCCGACCTTCTAGATTTGTCAAACTTAATAAAGTAGCTCACTTAATTTCTTGCAGTCGAAGGAAAATCAATATCACTGTTTTTGCATTTAATTTTTGGAAACCACTAGATCGTGGACCTAATATTCTATCATTTTTTTGTAAAATAAATGATATGTTCATCCATTTATTATTTAACACATAATAGAGAGACTAATAATATTGCTACTAATGAATAATATACTTCCTATGTGAATACTATACTTCTCTTACGTATCAATTTATGTATAAATGTATGTACGAATTTTCTACGTATACATATAAAATCCTCATTTATATTTAAATAATCATATTAGATTTGGTATCAGCAAAAGTCAAAGCCATGAGATTATGATCGTGAATTTATAATTCAAAAATCTTTTTCTATTGTGTTATTATATATACAATTCAATAGATTTCAAGTGAGAATATAATTAAAACTTTCGAACAACCAATTTCAAGTGGGCACAGCCGCACAGGTCCTTTGGTCAGCAATGTTAGGAATCATAATAAAAAGACTTTGAATTCATTTAATCCTTTTACACACATCATAATTATATAAATTTACCGGAATTCCCCGCAAAGAAATTTTAGAATTGCTCATTGCCTCTATCCAGATTTTCAAGCTTTTCAGACCCGTATGCAAAATCGAGTGTGTGTGTGGTCGTGCTTTTGGAGCAGACATTGTGTTGGACGATGACTTTGAAAAACATAGTGAAAGAAGTTGAAATTTCGTGTTTGCATTTGTATTTCCGATGTCATAAAGTAAGCAATAATGAACAACAATGGTGTGTTTTGATTCGCGATATTTATTGAGCTTATGCGTTAGGGCGTAGCACTGCCCAGTGATTGCGTGACACATATATCTGTTCTCTAGTATTGAACCAATTACATGCACTGCTAATTTATCGGACAAACATAACGCAATGTTGGCCCATTCCCGCCAATTCGGGGTTCAGCTACACTATGGGACCAATGTGGGATAAAAAAATGTCATCGCAACATTTTGGCTAGCATTCATTGAACCAATTTCAAGACAACAACATGCCCCAGTTGTATAAAAGAAAAGTTTCTTTGCATTGTTAGCATAGGGATTTTAATAAAGAAGCAGACTTACTCGAATAACTGACACACATATACATATAAACGTGTAGAGTGCATATGTTATACATGTCTCCTGCATTAAATTGTAATTACATATGAAATTTTGTACCGTACAAGAAAATTAATCTCATTTTTTAATGCAAAATGAAAATGCCCTTCATTTCAGGTCAAATATATATATATATATATATATAAACCCAGACCCAAATAAATGGAGTTAAAAGGCAGGTCCAGGCCTCACTAAGGTCCAACACTAATAGTGCCAATCCATGAGTTGGCACATGAAATAGACTTGGTACAATTACAAATGCAATCTAATAATGCATTAAGGTGTCACAATCGCAAGAACTCTAAAAAGGTGAACATATAATTCAATTTGTGTGACTTGTAAGGGCTCTTTCATGATTGGAGTTTTCTAAGCAAGGCACTATTTATGGCCCACTAGGACCACCACAAATAATAATGGTTTTTTTATTTTTTTGGTACAAAATAATAATAACACTTTCGAGAAATCAATTCCATCAATTTCTTTTGATTACGAACGGCATCATTTTCAATTTCAAGAGAATAAAGAAAATTCTATTGCAGAAGAGAGCATCCCTCAACCATTACCAGGCATACCAAATTGCTTCAAATTTTCAATTAAGACTTCTAGTAAAATTGGCAAATAATTGGATTATTAAAAAGAAAAGTATCGATATAAGTTTGTACAAAATACATAATTTTGTAAATTAACAAAACTCGTGACCCCTTCTCCAAAAAGAACCCTCAAAAAGGAGCTTTTCTTTTCTCATACTTTCACTTTTTAGTTTATGATTAACAACACTAATGATCCCCATAGTTTCTTCCAAAATTTATATATAAGCCTCATACTTTTTATTGAAATAATGATAATCCTCTATTTAAGAATAAGTGACTCAGTATGTCCTTATGATGGACTCAAAATTATTTGAAATGATAAATAATTTGAAGTGACCAATATGTTATTTATCTAAAAGCCTATTTATTTGGTCTCCGACTTTGAGCTACTTAAGTATTTTTTTATTATGAGAAGAAGTTAAAAATATGCCACATTCTCAAACTTTGTGGACCAAATCTGCCATGTTTTCAAAAGTCGAGAACTATTGCTATTGCAATTGAAACTATGGTAACCATTAGTGTAGTTAACCCTTTAGTTTGTGGAAAAAATGAGTTCTAAATGTCTAAAGTCATAAACTTTACAAGGTTTGGTAACTTTTAAATTTTTCAGAAACCAGAGTAAAAGTAAAGGGAAAATACTGCATTTGAAAAACCTACAACCAAAAGTTATTTTCAAAAAGGCATTTCACCTTTTGAAACACAACGTTTAGAAATGTTATTTGATATAACATATTAAATCTAGTTTTACTTAATCAAATTGAAAACCTGCAGAACCTAATAGGAAAATTAATTTATAAACTCACAGCTACACAAGTTCTTTTATAACAGAAAAGTTTTTCTTATTACCAAAACAACCAGCCTGTAAATGACTACAAACTTAAAATCACAATACGAAACTATGGCTTATATTTCCCCTAGAAAGTATAATACATCATATGTATGATTTTCTATGAATATATTTAGGGTTTGTTTTCTTGCTGCCAATCAGCAAAAAATAATAATAACAATAATAATAATAATAATAATAAAATAAAATAAAATAAAAATTGCTTAGTATGAAAAGTAGTATGTTTCTAGATTAAAGCTTCTAACTTATTAATTAAGGTCATAACATAAAAAATGTTTAGCTCCAAAAGTGAGCAATTAACTGCAGTCTAGCTTAAAAATATGTAAAGAATAAATAAAGATAGGTGCCCTTCGCAAATATTTTGTATTTAGTAACCTCCTCAAATTTTATATATGTATGCCTCACCGGCTATTGTTTGCTCACTGACCATCCAATTGTCGTATAAATAACTCACTTAATACTTCATCAATGGTAACACTCCCACAGCCAATTATTTCCTTCCTTCTTGTTCTTATAAATTTTTATCTTACAGATATGACGTTGTCATGTTCTCGTTTCTGTACCCCAATACAGTGATACATTGAGAAAGTTCAGAGTAAAAGTCTAGTTGAGTGTGAGAGCTCACATCAGCACACCAGAAGGAAAATAAAGGCCAACATTTGGCACTTACATAGGAAAAAAATATCATTGCTTTTCCGCACAAGCAAAAAGGGCTTCCTCAGTTCCGCACCACCCAAAAAAGTTAAAAACCACTTTTGCTCCAGCTTCCCTTTTATGATTTCAAAATTTCCATTTTTCAAATTTTAGATCCAATTATTTACATGGTTGGATTAATATTTCATACATGTAAGTTCCAATAATGATTTTTTATGATTTAACCGTCCCTTGACTTGGCCAGCTAGTGTGAAGATTAAAGTCTGAGTTTTAACTTGTTTGAACCGCTTATATGCAATGCTAAAACTGGATCTCGAGTTTCATACATAATATTTCTAAACTTTGCTCGAGCAAGGTTCTTTTTAGGCACTCAACTTTGAAGGAGAAACTGCATTTCTTTTTAGAGTTTGTTAGACTTCA
>MKEJ01033799.1:0-10904 GCA_001753735.1 Embelia ribes
TCATAACCGATGTGAAAGTGGTAAAATGGGTATTGTTATATTACACTTTCCACATCAGTTGATGTATAACCGATTTTAAAAATTATATTAATCATTTTGTAATACATCCTAAATTGGTTCTATTTAACCGATGTGAAAAATTAACTTTTAACATCGGTTCTTATGAACCGATTTTGTTTAGATTTTCTAAATTGGTTCTATTTTCAACCGATTTAAAAAGTGTATAAATTTAGTTCTATGTATAACCGATTTTAAAAAATAATTTTCTAAGTCGGTTCTATTTGCAACCGGTGTAAAAAGTTTCAAATTTCCAAATCGACTATATATATAACCGATTTTAAAAGTAAATTATCCAAATTGGGTCTTGCTACAACCTATGTTGAAAATAAAACTTCAACATCGATTTACAACCGATGTTGTAGGTAAACACTTTCAACATCGCCTATTGTAACATCGGTTCAAAATCCGATTTTGAAAGTGAATTTTAATCGATTTAAAAAGTAATTTCCACACTAGTGACTTTTGTTCTCATTTGATAGACACGGAATAAGTATGAGAATATAGTCAGTTTGATTCAGATTTCAAGTTTTATTTTATATGTTGTACAAATTTGTAATACATCTTTTATATAAATAAAAGCGCACACTGATTTTGGTCCTATTGACTATGCCCAAGTTAAACTTATTTTAATTTGAGGTTAAATAACGTAAATCTTGTTTTCCTATTTTACTTTCTTGCAGATTATTATATTTGGTTTCTAGCCTGATTCATAACCTAACTTATTCATTTTCCGTGATATTCAAACTATATTTGGTTATATTCACATTCTAAGAATTATTTTAGTTTTATATATTGATCACAAGGAATATCTTTGAAGAATGGGTAGGTGTGTTCCACCAAATTAGTCATTTTGAAACCTTTCACATTGCTAGTCATACCGCAATAGACGAATTGATACACAAATACTTTTTATCATATATATGGTTGAGTCGTGTGGTGTTATCTAACCTTGATAAAAAAAATTAAGTATGACACCAACGTTTTGGAAAACACTTTTCATTGGAGCTAAAAACCTTAAAATAATTGGTGGGGATTATAAAGATTTGTTTGACGTGACTAGAAAAATTGCCAAGTAGGACCAAGTCTAGCAATGGCATCTATTCAAGCAACAACAATAAAATCTAATAACTAGTATTTTAAGCTCGTTTAGAAACTAGAACATCATTTTATCTCATAATGAGATGGTGATAGACAACTAATATTGGGGTGTGAATTAGCACTTAAAAAAATGCAAGTGGAGCCAAAAAAAAATAAAAAAATTGGGAGCGATTAAGTATGATAAAAATCATGAAAATAATTGAATATTATAAAAAGAATTGAGCCCTATAGAAAATTATAAAGAATAATTGAACCTCGATCATGAGTAAGGCTGTATTTAATATAAAACAAATTGATACTAAAATATAAGATAAAATATTAAAATTTTAAAATTATGGGATGTTATAACATACCAGTGCACAACTGTCATTCCATAGCTCTTCGCTGTAGATAAGTTTCCAAAAATAATCCTTGTAGATAAAATCCAAATTAATATCTCAAAAAAAACTGCAGTCTCTTTGAAAAGAATATAAAAGCCATTAACTTCTCATTCAAAATGAGTAAATATAAAATAAAAAGTGAAGTTCAACATATTGGCGAGTGAAATAGATCAGGATATGCTGCGAACGGGGGATCGAAAGAACGCAACCAAACTTCTAACGAGTTGCTCAAGAAATGCAAATGATTTGAGTCGATTTGGATTTTGATGGACACATTACTAAAGGCTAGGTAGAATCTTTTAACTTAAAAACTTCTAATTTTTATATTATCTTCATACGAAGAAATTAGTAGTTTTTGTTTAAAAGTTGCAACACAGTAAATTAAAAAGAGACAAAAACAAAGGCCTACTTTAATGAAGAAATTAGTAGATTCAACCAACTTTTCCACTTATGATTTAACCAACATTATGGCTTATTTATTTCAAATTTTTATATTCAAATTTATTATTTATTTTTGCTTATGGATTGTCAGTCTTTTTAGTTTTTAAGTTGTTTTTTTTTATAGGGCTAAAAAGAAAAGAAAATTAAAGTGAATGCGTCCAATCATTTTTATTATTTATAAATTTTTTTATATATTTTTAAAAATACAACCAAAAAAATTATGTAATCCCTATATATTAACTCATACGCTAAATCATAAGATTGCGATGCAGGAGCAGAAGCATGAAAGCATTTGTATTTTTGCTTATGAATTGTATGCCAAAAATCTGTCAGAGTGGAAGTGTAAGTAGAAACGAAAGCGCGAAAACATTACACATGTATGCCAAAAATTTGTCAAAGTGGAACGAAAACAAAAATAAAGACATGAACTAAAAGGAGGAGCAAGAGAATAAAAGGAATGACGAAATTGAGAATGAAAATATGATCGGTCAATAAGGATAATGTGACTTAACTTAGGCGGCAAATTCTCTGCAAAAGTGTCGTGTATAAATAATTACCCCTATTATTTGTTCATAGTTTCCTATATACCAATGATAATAATAATAATTTTGAAATTTCTTTCATTTGAAGCAAAGAAAACTCGCACACACACCAAATCAGAAGAACGTGGGCCAGCCAGCCCATCATCTACCTAAGCAAAACCTTTTTATTTATTTTTTCAGACGTGGTCGGCAATGCTAGGCCCACCCTAGTAGCATCGCTGCCCGCTGACGTGGATCCCCATCGTACACCAATAAAGACCAAATAGCTGGTCCACATGTCCCCACTCTCTCTTGATTGGATTCCACCCACAAATAAAACTTTTATATAGTTATATATATTATTATTATTATATACATATACAAAAAGGGTAAGTTTGAATTTGTTCTTTATTTTTATTAATTTATATTTGGTCTCAATCATTTTAATCTTGTTTTAATTTATTTTTTATTTTTCAATTTATTTCATATACTTTTAGTCTCTTTATCATATATTTCAATCTTTTTTGTTCCATTTTAAGTTACTCTTATCATTAATAAATTTAATTTTACTTATATATATCAAGTGAATTAGTTAGGGATAAATGATCTATTTAACTCACATTTTTAACATATCAAAAAAGTTTAATTATATGAGCAAATTGACTAAATAATGTACTTAAAAGATACATTAAAAATGATATATGACATGCAAATAATCAAAATTTTCGTCAAAATACTTTCCAAAAACTATATATATTATTCCAATCACTAATTCTATTATAATAAAAAAATTATAATTATTGACGTAGATTGAAATGGGAAAAAATATAGGATAAATTAAAAAAAATTATAAAAAGTAAATCAAAAGGATACTGGATAAATTAAAAGTAGAATAAAACTATAACAGGCAAATTGAAAAAAAAAAGAATATGAATCAAATTGAAACATGCGCAAGCATCCGAGACATAGTGAACTTTATCTTGTATAAAATAAAAATCTTTTGGGTAAATTACACTTTGCCTCAGTAAGATTTCTGACAATTTCAGAAACCCCCCTATGGTTATTAAAATTACACTGTACCCCATAAGGTCTGGTGGCTATAGTTTATCCCCAAATTTTTCATAAGAAAAGTGAAAGTAAAATTATTTATAAAAATAACTCAAAAATTTACTGAAATAGCCCTTAAATAATATTTTTTGTATAGTTTTTTATTATAACTTTTTGTCAAAAAAATTATTTTTTATAAATATAATATATTTTTATTAAAGTGATGATATTTTATTTAATGTTATCTAATATTAAGTTCTAAATTAATAAAATTATAAAATTAAGTGAAGGTAATATGGTCCTTATACAACAAAATATAACATAAATAATAGTGTGGCAAAGTGTAAGTTCAGAAACTTTTGGGGGTAATAAAAATTGGTCAGAAACCTCATGCGGTAAAGTGCAATTTACCCAAAACTTTTAATTCGGGGTGAAGTACATGAATGATCCCTATACTTCAAACACCATGTTTACATTTTTGTTCCATAGTTTCAATAAAAATACTTGTAGTCCGTAATTTTAGAAAAAAGACCGATTTGGTCTTCAAATTTTTGAAAAAAGTGATGTTCATACTTTTTCCGTCCCAATATTCTAATCTTTTTAATTTTGCGATATCTCAAAATATACTCCACTTGTAGCAGTAAAATTTGTAAAATTTTTGACATTACCTCTATTCAATGTGTTTTGTGTTATTGAATGTTTCAACTACATATTTGGTTAAGGGGTACATCCGTAAACCTAGTAGCAATTTGATACTTGTCAACTTATTTTTTTATTTTTCTCTTAATAGATTGGATTCTTTTATAAGAGACTAAAAAATTGGTACACAGAAAGTATATTTTATGCTCAAATTCAAAGATGATGGCTGTTTAAATATATTAGAAAGTTATAATTTACCCCTAGACATAGTTTAAATGGGTCATTATTTTTATCATTTATCATTTAGAATAACTTTACCTATTGTACGGAAAATTGTTTTACTTGACTGTTAATGTTATAATTGATTACAAGGAACAAAATAGAATATTGGTTGAAACTATGAGAATGATTTCTGTAATTAGCCCTTTATTAAATAATAAATAAATATATATAATAATAAAAGGAAAAAAGCTGGAGAAGTTCCCTATAAAGTTTCAAAAGATTCAATCTTTTATCTTTTGTTGCCTTTTCTTGGCAACCGAACAGATCATGTGCCATATCTTGATTATTGGAGTTATTTTTTTGGTTAAAAATTGGGATCTTATATTAAGATTAGGTTAATATAGAAATCAACATGACTTATTTGAAATGATTTGGAGCCTAAACTGAAAAATGCAAACAATAATTATGAAAAGATGCAACATATTTTGGATAATTGAGTATCATGGAATCTAAATTATTAAATCATTAATAAAAATTAAATTAAAGAATGTGGATCTATCGGGATTCATCATTTACAAAACTTTAACAAAAAATATAATACATTGAATGATAAATTGCGGTTTAAATTTGAGAAACAAAAGTAAAAATTTTTGTTCAAATTGTGACAGTATAAATATTGTGAAGAATCCATGATAAAATATTTTTCTTATTTTTACCAATCATTCATTCATAACAAATTAATACTATGCAAAAATATAGTATACCATTGTTAACAATCATAGAAAACTTAAAAATTTTAATTATTTACATCCAATGTAGGTATGTTTTGGATATAATAATAATAATAATAATAATAATATAACATACGCAAAATATGGCATTATACAATCTTCTAGAAATGCTCCCGTATTTTTCTCTTCCCAAACGCAGCCTTAGCCATAGCCTCTGTAGTAACAATTCAGCAGCGCCACCATATATATATATATATATATATATATATGTCCGCTATATCACTCTTCAATTCCCGTTCATATTCCAATCTCCGATTCTCTTTCATCTAGAGAGAGAAATCAGAGCCTCTCCTTCAACTCCGCAATCAAATCATTTCCTTTTTCAACAGGTATGCGAAGATCTAATTTCTCTCTGTGGGTTTTTCTATTTTTTTCTATAACTATTTTGCTTTTGATAATAGATCAGTATTGTAAAGATCGATAAACCTTTTCGTAGCTGATATTGACCTATGATAATGATCTGTTGGTGTATATGTAATCACTGTGTAGCTATAATGGCCTAACTTATGTGTTACTCCCTCTTTGCACAACACGTTTTTTAATAAGCTATAAAATATAATAATGTAATATTTAATTTAACAAAAAAATCGAATTTATCCTCATTTTATATTTAAAAATATAAATTTATATTTCTGTTACATTTAAATATTAAATTGTTATAATTTAAAGCTTCATTAAAAAAAAAACATACCGTGCAATAATTTGTGCATGAAGAAGTATATAATTCTATCAGAATTGGATAGAATAATAAATATGTATTGTGAATTGCTAATAATTTTAAGCTACATGTGAGATGAAGTTTCTTTTGCAACGATTTTTATGTGAAGAAATGAAAACGAGGTATTTCTTCAATCTATTGTGATGGTTTCTTTAACTCTGTGCGATCTGATTTGAGATTCTGATGGGATTAAGTTATTATAATTTGCAAATTTTTAGCCCCCTAGTGTGTATGGATAATATACTTTTAGTAATTTTTATTTATTTAATATAATCAAGAGATTAAGTTTTCTTTTTGAAACCATTTTTCGTGTATGAATGAAAACTTATTGTTTATTTGATCTGTTTTGGTGGTTTCTTTTGGATCAACCATTTACAGGGTCGAGACGTGAGAAGAAATGCTAATTTTCAAGTCATCGGTTAATTAGGATACTTGGATTAGCTTTAAATAATTATGTTTATGATGACGCGGACACATGTTTTTTGTTGTGTCAGATTTGTAGGCTTAGATTACTTGATGGTCGTGAAACAATTAACTTTTTGATGTGTTCACAAAGATACAGTCTATATCTGTTTTGCAAGTATTTTTTTCCTTCTCGTTTACGAACATCAATATTTAGGTGTAAAGAAAGAAGTCTATGTTGCAATTAACTTGTACTGCTATTGATTTCTTTGTCTTAGTTGATTGTATAAAATTCTAACACAATAATTCATCTTGAAGGTTGTAAGAAATGGCTGACAGTGAGGATATTCAGCCCCTTGTTTGTGACAATGGTACCGGGATGGTCAAGGTCAGTATTATTGCTTTGGTATATGTCCATGTGTAAAGTCTGAACCAACTGCCTCGTATGTGTTTCTGATATTTTGACATATTTTTTAGCTGTTTGTTTTACGCAAACTTTTTGATTAGTTTATCTAAGAGCCTTTCAATCCTTGGAGAATTAATTGCAGTGCTATGGATAACTTTTGTTGAATTGTGACTGTTTCTGTATTTTGAAAGCTGATATGTCCTTTTTCCTGACATTAACAGGCTGGATTTGCTGGTGATGACGCTCCACGGGCAGTCTTCCCCAGTATTGTTGGCAGACCTCGCCACACAGGCGTCATGGTTGGGATGGGTCAGAAAGATGCATACGTAGGTGACGAAGCTCAGTCAAAGAGAGGTATTCTTACTTTGAAATACCCAATTGAACATGGGATTGTTAGCAACTGGGATGACATGGAGAAGATCTGGCATCATACTTTTTACAATGAGCTCCGTGTTGCTCCCGAGGAGCACCCAGTGCTTCTCACAGAAGCACCACTGAACCCCAAGGCAAACAGGGAGAAGATGACCCAAATTATGTTTGAGACTTTCAATGTGCCTGCCATGTATGTTGCTATCCAGGCTGTTCTGTCTCTCTATGCCAGTGGACGTACAACAGGTATATCTCTATTATTAGCATTTTACATTTTTCTGGATCTGTTAATTTCGTTGCTTATGATGATCATACTTCATTTTTAACAGGACTCTTATCCCTCTTATTAATAATTTGCGAGGAAGGAATATATCCTTGACTATTTGTTTTGTTCAGAACCCGTATGTGTGATCTATTCAGACAATGAACTGTTTTAATATAACCGATCTTCTGTTTTTCTTGGATGAGTTATGAAGACTCATAATCTTCTTTTAGACTACACAAGACATATTTTGTGATGAAGAAATTTGTACTTGACGACTTCATTCATTCAGAACCAAATCATGTTCTCTAGTCTATCAATGAACTATAGAATATGAAACATAATTATTTTGAGCTTTTATGTGTTTAAAGACTCATTGTTTCATTTTATATAATTGAAGACAATAGCATGTGTGTACCTTTTCTGAGAGGGACATAATTGACCTACAATGTTATGCATATGATAGTAAAACAGGAGAACCCTACATATGATATTTGTAATCTAGCCTGTACAAACCGACAATCTGCCAAGAAATTTACCATTCAGAAGTTCACTCACTTACCTGTCCTTGGATGTGCTTTCTTGTGTTCTTTAACAGTTTTCCATTCCAATTGTTTTCTCATATTATTGGTCTTTTGAATGGTTTGAATAGGTATTGTGTTGGACTCTGGAGATGGTGTTAGCCACACAGTGCCAATTTATGAAGGTTACGCTCTCCCTCATGCTATCCTTCGATTGGACCTCGCTGGACGTGATCTCACTGATGCATTGATGAAGATCCTCACAGAGAGAGGGTACTCCTTCACAACAACCGCAGAACGGGAAATTGTCCGTGACATTAAAGAGAAACTCGCTTATATCGCCCTTGATTACGAGCAGGAGTTGGAGACTGCCAAGAGCAGCTCAGCCGTGGAGAAGAGCTACGAATTGCCAGATGGACAGGTTATCACCATAGGAGCAGAGAGATTCAGATGCCCTGAGGTTCTCTTCCAGCCATCACTGATTGGAATGGAAGCTGCTGGTATTCATGAGACCACTTACAACTCGATTATGAAGTGTGATGTTGATATTAGGAAGGATTTGTATGGAAATATTGTGCTTAGTGGTGGGTCGACTATGTTCCCTGGTATTGCTGATAGGATGAGCAAGGAAATCACTGCTCTTGCTCCTAGTAGCATGAAGATCAAAGTGGTTGCGCCACCTGAGAGAAAGTACAGTGTCTGGATTGGTGGATCTATCTTGGCTTCTCTTAGCACATTCCAGCAGGTATATTATGTTCATTTAGAAAAAGTAGTTTTCGTACCGATCACATGTATATGCTAATCTTTCATTTGATTAGTGTATGGAATAAATGAGGAATGCTACTAGCTTTTTTTTTCCCAGCACTCTCATGGACTCTTGCTTTTTTATTGGTTCAAGAGAGTGTTGCTAGCACTACTCTCGATTTATTTTTAAGGTCCAGTTAGCAGGTCCTTGTCTATGGGTGCTACATTTACCCCCAAAATGGTGAAAAAAACTTTATTGCATTTCCGAGAATAAGGAATAGCTAACAAACACTTTATATTGATGTGATTCTCTACTTTAAGGTGCTTTTTGTATTGTTTAGGGAATTGTGATATTGTTTGGAATGTAAATAATTGTACTAATTGCTGTCTTTATTTCTGGTTAGAAACGAAATTAGAAGTAAAAAAAAAAAAATAATAAAGAGAAAGGGCGTTTTTAGGAGAACCGTCTTTGTTGTCTTTTCAATCTTTGAGAGCACCACTTACGGCTCCCAAATTCACTGGCGGAATTTTTGCTTATTTTGTTTTCTTAAAATTTTGCAGATGTGGATATCCAAGGGCGAGTATGATGAATCTGGTCCAGCTATTGTTCACAGGAAGTGCTTTTAAGTTGAGTGAAGCAGTGGAGATGGATCACATGCCTTGGTGGTCTACCTATGTTCTACGAGAGACGAGTTGGATTGTTTTTATTTTCGGTTTGCCTTCTCTTTTGGTGTATATCAGTTAGTGACATTGAATTACAATATGGTTAAGTCAAAAACGTATTTGTATTTGTACTAGTCGCCAGACTATTGTCGGCAGTGCATGAGACTCAGTTTGAATCTTTATTGCACTCGTTTGCAGGTCTTTAAGATTTTTCTATGTTTGAGGATTTTTTCTTATTTTTTCCCATGATTTGTATTCTGTAAGGATTAAGAAGGAAAGATCAGGTTTGCGTTTATACTTTTTATTATACTTTATTTTCCCTTGGGTAATTGTTTTAGACTCTTAATTGCCTTGCTAACAATGTGCTGATCCCGATCCTTATTCCCCTTAACCTGCTAAGCTTTTAGACGAATCCCCGCACACCCCATGACGTATGTCAAACGATCTAAACCTTAACAGAAAGTAACCTCGGCTTGATCAATCACCTTGTATTGTTTTATATTTTCTTTTTAATTAAAAAAATTAATTACTTTTATATTGAATGGGCTTAGATGTAGACGAGGATTCAAGTTTAGTCCTACAGACTTCTAGGACACCCAGTTTAATGAAAATTGTTATTAATATAATGTTAACTTCCCATGTAAAAAAGCATAGTAAATAAAACTAATATCAAAAGATGAAACGTAGTGTGTATTTTGTATGGATGTACCATGTATATATAACAATATTTCCTAGCTATCACAATATTCCTTAAAACTCTCAGTGGCACAGAGAGATTAACGCACGGAACCTAGCCTAATTTAATCAACAAAACCTCCATCATCACCAAAATTTCATTCCCCGCCTTTCTCTCTGTACACCGAGAGAGAAGAGAGAGAGGGAGAATTTGGTTTTGTTCGAGGGTCATCAAAGATGGGTGCTTGTGCAAGCACGCCCAAGACTGTTAAATATGATGAGGAACCACCACAGGAGCCATCCAAGGCCGAGGAGACCACCACCATCGCCCCAATCATGATGGTGGCAGATGACGTGAAGGAAGGAGGAGGTAAGGGTCATGTGCGGTCCCAATCTCTTGAAGAATTACTCGACCAGGTACACAAACGTCTAACTTATATAGTCACGTTCTCCACGCACCTTGTTATATTACCGTAGGGGAATTGAGTGGATGATATATATTCAAATTTTGTGCTCGTCACAATAATTTATGTACACATGTTACGCTTTAGAGCCGATGGGCGCTGGTGTTGAAGAACTTTATAAGGCGTCTCATTCTATATATATATTCATATTGTTACTATTACATAAGCTATTTTGAATATTGTGTGTTACTTTTTAATGGAAAGACGGAGACGAAATGATCAATAACCTTAGGTTTTCAAATAACTCCTACAATGATGGTGGAGGAAAATTTCACGCTCATTCTTTATAATCATGTTTTATTAATATACCAAACTATTTGAGACATTGTATGTTACTTTTTAATAGAACTACTACTTTGCACGGGGTTGGAACTATACACAATTTAAATAGGTACCTTAATCACCAATATGTTAATATTGGTATCCTTCATCTTGCACTAGAAATCGTAAACCAATCCTTTGATATCACTTTGTTGGGCAA
>MKEJ01033803.1:0-12583 GCA_001753735.1 Embelia ribes
AATTAGTCTAAAATATAGGATTTTTAATCTATCTGAGTACCTTAGAAATTGCTTAGTTGTAGTTATGGTGTTTGAAAATCACCCGATAACACACTAAGTTGAAGTAAACTAGGTCGATACATATCAGTGATTTTCTAGATTAACAATCTTTTGTAGCTCATTAATTAGGTGAATTAGGGAAAAGAAATTAAATCATTAGATTCCCCGTACAGGTAAGATTTTTATTGTCATCGTTAATTCATATTTATTGCATTGCTATTAGTTTAGTGAATTCACTCAAAACCAAATCAAAACAAACCTAAGAAGTTTAGGAGTAGTTTAATTTAGCAAATTGCCTAGTCTAGATTGAAATCGTTGAAATTGAATTGCGTATTAGACTGATTTGAGGTATTTCCAGGATCAGTAGGAGTCCTTGAGTTTGATACTCAGTACTTATCGAGAAAAGACTATACCATTCCCTAGTGCGCTTGTTAGGTTCTAAATCTACACATTTAAGGAGCAGTCATATTGAGTTACATCAAATGGATGTCAAGACGGTATTTTTTAGTGGTGACATTGACGAAATAATTTATATGGTGCAGCTAGAAAACTTTGTGTTATGAGACCCAAAGAATATGGTTTGCAAAATAACAAAATCCATTTATGGACCTAAACAGGCATCTCGCCAATAGTACTATAAATTTCATCAAGTGATAACCTCATTCAGCATTGAGATAAACATTGTTGAAGATTGTGTATATAATAAGTTCAGTGGGAGTAAGCATATTTTTCTGGTTTTGTATATAAATGACATACTACTTGCTAAAATTGATTTAGATTTACTTCACGACACCAAGAGATTTCCATCAAAACACTTTGAGATGAAAGACCTTGGTGATGCCTCCCTTGCATTAAAGATTGAGATCCATCGAGATCGTTCTGGGGGTATTCTTGGATTATCACAAATGGACTATATTGAGAAAGTGCTTTAAAATTTTGCCATACAGGAATGCAAACCAAATAAAACCTTTGTTGCTAAAGGAGACAAGTTTAGTCTCAGGCAATGCCCAAAAAATAGTCTTGAAATCTAAGAGATGAAAAGGATTCCCTATTCATTAGTAATTGGAAGTCTTAATTATGCTCAAATTTATACACATCCAGACATTATGTACATTGTAGGGATACTGAGTAGATATTTAAGTAACCCTGGAATGGATTATTGGAAAGCAACCAAGCTGGTTACGAGGTATTTACAGAGAACAAAGAATTATATGCTCACATATAGGAGATCAGATCATTTAGAAATCATTGGGTATTCTGACTCAGATTTTGCGGGATGTCAAGACAATATGAGATCCTCTTTGGGCTATATATTTCTGTTAGCTAGTGGAGTTGTTTGTTGGAAGAGTGTCAAATAAACACTCGTAGCATCTTCCACCATAGCGGTAGAAGTCATAATATGTTATGAGACATCAAATCATGGAGTATGGTTACGAAATTTTGTTATAGGACTATGTATTTTAGAAGGTATAGAAAGGCCTTTAAAGTTATATTGTGACAATAAATCAGCAGTACTATATTCTAATAATAATAGGCGCTCGTACAAGTAAAAGCATATTGACATTAAGTTCCTAGTTATGAAAGTGAAGGTTCAGAGTGGTCAAATAACTATAGAGCACATTAGAACAAACTCCATGATGGCGAATCTGCTCACGAAACAGTATCACCTAAGGTTTTTCATGAGCATACTGCTCATATGGGTGTTGTTGTGTCTGAGGATATTACAGTATAATGAGAGTTTCTGTTACATGTATTTTAGTGCTTGATTTTGGTTTTGGACACAATTTATTTTTGTGTCTATTTGGATATTTCTCTGATCAGATTTATGGTTTTTTAGTTCAATATACTCTGATTTTTTTTTATTTTATCTAAAGTTTGATCTCACTAAAATAAGGAGGACCAGTTAGGAATAAAAATGTAGAGATCACATGTAATTTTTATGCTATATATCCATAATTGATATATGCCATTTGACATCATTCGTATATGTGACCATCGATGAGTCTAATTACATTAAATGTGACAAAACTGCTTTGATTTGTTTTGGATATACCCTAAGATTTTGATAGCAAATTATGATCTCATTTTGGTTGAATACATTTGTAAGGTTACATATGTGGCCCCATAATTATTTATATATTCCAACCTAATTACTATATGCCAATAATATAATTAGAACTATGGAGCCAACCTATAAAAGAAAAAAATTATATTAATATAAGGATTCATCATAACTATACATTTTTTAATAAGAATATTATCAAGCATTATTAAAATTGGTTAAAAACTACAAAGTGGCATTAAATTTCTAACATGATTTTGTGTTTTACACGCTGTATAAATTATTCAATTAGGAAACTTGAATTATATTAATAACATGGAAATAAAATGAGTACCTTTGCAGAAGTGCAGACTGAAAGTGAACTGTGTTCGGATTTAATCCTGGGCGAGACCAAAGTTTCACTATAGCTCCTTAAATCCAATTTGCCCAATCTCCACTTGCTTTGGACCCTCTTTTGGTAATGAATTCCTATGATACAACGCTTGCTCTCTACGTTTGAAAAGAAAATACAATTCAAAAGTCTTGATTTCAGATGAGAAAAATGGTCTGTACTGCTACTTATTTATAGTTGTCAAAAGGTTGTTTAGAAAAGACATAATTCTTCAGTGGATGGTACAACTTGTAAAAGTTGCAACTATTGGGGTACAACTGCAAATAATGGAAAGATGTAACTATTTGGTTTTAGCGGAAAAAATCTGTTTTGTTTAAAATTTGACTTTTAGTTTTGGCACCAAAACCAACGAACCGAGACGACCATCCTCTTGTACTGGTCCAAAAGACACGCAACCTGCTACATACCCACCCACACCCGATGACAGATTATTCACAATCTCACAGTCCCAAGGCGTGCGTGCCTAGCCAAGTTGAGCCTGACGGACGGACGGACAATGATTGTGGGACCATCTCTCTGCACATGTGTGTGTGTCACACTTAATTATGTCTCTTAGAAATATGAAATTGTATACATATTCAAATTTCAATCCCCAATTGATGTGGGACAAATCTCACATTCTCTATTGAACCACTCACCTTGAGATCAATTTACATTAACACCGTTCATGGGTTTAGGAATGCAAAAATATCATCTCGAAACCTACATATTTGATTTCGATTTCCACTCAAGAACTCTAAGAAATGTTAAATGGAGCCCATCTAAAAATCCTTAATGATATAGCAATTTTATCACATGCCATATTATAAGAATATTATCACACATTCTAAAGTTGCATGTTATAAGTACTCAGCCAAATTAAAGTTGCTAATGTGAAAATTTATTTAGAAACACTTGTTTAAAATAGTAATGTGAACCATTTAAAAAAAAATAAAATATATATATATATATATCCAACGAGGTTGTACACAGAGTCTACTTCTTTTCCTTCAATCACGACCGCTCTTTTATACTTACGTAACAAAGAAAAAAATAAAAATCAACCGTTCAAACCAACCAACCACACAACAACCTTTTGTAAACCATGCAAGAAATTAAACCACGTGGGTTAGGTGTGTGGTCAAATGAAATCCCAGTCAACTATCTCTTTTTGTCGTCGAGCTTGTGTTTTTTCATTGGGATAATTTAAATTTGTAGTACCTAATTTTTATTTTTGTTGCTTCCACGACTCTATTTCATTTTTTTCTTCTTTAGATAAAGTTCTCATGAGATTTTTTCTCTCCAAAATATAGTACTATCAAATATCTTGATTTAGCTGAAATTCATATATTTCTACATATCATGACTTTCTTTTACCTTCGTCCTGAAAATCTAATGGCCGTACGTCCATCTAGGTGTAACTAACCCAATATCTAGCAACTCTGGCATTGGGGTGAGGTGAAATCTAAGAGCATGAATGATGATATATTCGACCACCCGCATTATCATGACTTAAACGAATAGTCCATCCGTTCTTCTTTGAAAAGCCTTGACATGATATCGCTACTGCAACGCATGGAGAGATCTACATGGTTCTGTTTAGATACTAATTGTTGATTAGGAGATTATCCAATAAGTCGACGACACACATTGTATACAGAGAGGGACTAAAATACAACGTTTCATGTCCATCTAAAATGTTACATAATACATATTAGATCACTTCTTTGATTATTCGTTGCGTAATCACGTGATTCCAACAATAATACGAAGTTGTGAGTGTAATATCTTGGAAATCAGCTCATTACAAGAAATATTTTATAGAAAATTGCACCCAAAAAAAAATTACTATATTTTAAGGATAAATTACTATAAATTGAGAAAAAATTTACTATAACTATTTTTAGATTAAAAAAATGCCGGTAATAATTTGTACTCAAATAATTTGTCATGATATCACATTAATTCCTATACATTACAATTAAAAAAAATTTACTGTATTAGGAGGACTTCGAAGCCTTTTGTTGAATAGTTGAAAATGATGTACTATTAGGAAGAAAAAGGAAAAATGTGCAGATGCGGAGACACATTTCCATTGGTACAGACTAAAGAATGTGATTAGAAAAGTAAAATGTTAGTACTAATGTGCAGTAAAATGTACCAGGTAGATTAATGGCTTTTATTTCAAATTACTAGCTCTAAGAAAATAGAATGTAGTGAAAAGCTTTCCTAGAATCGACTCTTTTTAAGCAAAATCCCATGGATCAAGGTGTTGAAAATTGCCTTCTCCGTGTCTTTTAGCTACACACATTCCATTCTCTTCTTTGCCGGATTCAATTATCTCTTCGGGTTGTCAAATCATTTATGTTTGTAGGAACCCTAAGGATGTGCTCGTCTCTAAGTGGAAATTTTTATCTCGTATGAGAGAGAGAAGATCCACCATTGTTGATCGAAGAGGCATTCGACTTATTCTCTCGTGGGATATCACAATTTGGACCCTTGTGGGATCATGTTC
This sequence comes from Embelia ribes, assembly GCA_001753735.1. NCBI lineage: Eukaryota > Viridiplantae > Streptophyta > Magnoliopsida > Ericales > Primulaceae > Embelia > Embelia ribes. The sequence continues at coordinate 4,987 of MKEJ01033803.1, forward strand.
AAGAGTATAAAAAGTCAAGCTTAGAATGTCCCGAGAGGATAATGGCGGAGTTCTTGGGGCTTGTTTTTCTCTTTAGAGGAAGGGAATGAAGGGGCGATACACAAGATTGTAAAGCTTGGTAGGTTTGGAAACTTGAGCCATTTGGAGGTGAATAAATTCGGAAGTACGTCCAGTAAGGTAACAAATGATGTGTTTTTCAGGGTGGGAAAAGTTGGAGATTGGGTGAACCATCAAACACCCCAAATGGCGAAGCACTAGGATAAAATCACAAAGGAAAATTTAGATGGCATATTTCCGCTTTATCCCTAATGGAACGTTGACAAACCCTCAACATCTTTAGCATTATTGTCTTGTGTCATCGTGTTAAGTAACAACTAAAACTTGTTATCCTTATTTGTATTCAAGAAATAACTTGCTTATATATTAGTATGTTGGAATGTCGGTCAAACATCTCATCCAAGAAGAAAGTATAAAGTTACAAAGATAAAGAGTTTGCGAGTATTAAGATGGTAGACACCATGTGAATTTCAGTCAGTCATTTCGAGTCAAATTCATCAACAGCGTGTTTCTCTTCAACAAAAACAGCCGAGAGTAACACAAACTTGTGATAAAATCCAACAACCAATTCCCCTGAAAATGCTTCCCTTAACAGAGACAAGATTTTAGAAGTATTTCTAATCATGCCACAAAGCAAAAACACAAACATACACTAAAAGACTTCAGAACCATCGCCATTGAGACAACACAAGTCTGCTTTCATAACGATACTTCACAACAAAGTGTTTTTGAAAGCTTACTCTATGATTAATATGCAGCTATAGAAGAGGGAAGCATTAATATAAAACCAATAACATTGCCTCTGTCACAAGTATGCGTTTCCAAATGTTTTGCATTAATAATTACCAGATCTGTAACCAAGGAAGAACGGTAAAAAAGACGTTTCTTTTTCGTTCGGTTACAAATTGTAATCTAAAATGAGCTGAGAGATTATTACAATATTTCATATCGGTGGCAATCCATTCACTTTTGCAGCAAGAGACATATAAACTCTCTGTCAGCCAAAAAGAAATTCAAATCTCCCCAATACCCTTCATGTGATGCAATTCTAAAACCTAGTATACAAAAATACTAATCCAAAATATAAAAATGGAGAGAAAGAAACAGAAACACCAAAAAAAAAAAAAAAAGCTTCTAACAGGCCAAAATTTTCTACTCCCGGCTCTATGAATAAGGTAGCAACTCCGAGTTGGAAGTACTGAAATTTGCTCATAAATAATTACCCATGTTTCAAAAATAAGATAATTTCAACTTGTGACACAATCTTGGAGATATGGGTGGTTTCGATTTACGTACCTTTCCCATAGAGACTTATACTTCTTGATACCTAAATTCTGCCATGGCTTCATATTCCCATTGAAATGAATAACCGCTGCACTTTCAATTAGACGGTTGTCAATATTGAGATCGTAACCTAATCCCAATACGTGCCATCTCCGATCGAGTGGCTCCGTTAAGCCATAAAAAGCTAGAAGCCCAGGCGGAAGTGTACCGAGCTTCCAGAGTAACTTATCTGCATTCTGGTTTTGCCAATAATGATATCGATCCGTCACATTAGCTTTTCTCCACTCGACCAAATTGAAAACGTTCATCCCAAATGCCCACCCGCAAGCCTGTGGGTCAAACTTTGAGCTAATTATTGGATTTGAGAAGTTGAGATACTTGTAGTAACGATGAAATCCTTCCAAACAAGTTTCAACCGCTCCATTGACGTTTCCGTGCAGATCTAACGAAAAGAGAGGAGTTAGTTCCTTTTGAACGACGACATCATCATCGAGAAAAACTATCTTCTCTAGGAGGGGATAGATCTCTGGGATGTAAAATCGGAGGTGATCAAGCAACGATATATGCTTCAGGTTTTGAAACTTTGGCTCAACTTTCATATCCTTGGGGCCCCCAAAGTGAAAGGAACGAGTATCAGCTTCAAGAAGATGTTTCACAATAGGAGAGTTAGAAGCATTCAACCAAGTGAACTCATCTATGTTTTGAATTTCTATCATTGACCCTTTAAAGTCATTTGTGAGGAACCAAGCTTGCATTGCCCCATAACTAACTCCATTTGTCACAATGTGGAAAACTAACTGTTTCGGATGGTCAACATTTGATATAGTTGAATTGACAACTACAGAAACAGCAAGCACATTGTCGGAAAAAATACAGAAATGGTACAGATTGTTATCCACAAGACGAGGAGAGTTTTTTCTCTCGTCTGCTAGCGTTTGTATGTGCTTGTCTTTAAGCCAATCGGATATAAGTTTGACATGGAAACAATGGAGGTTCTTGGGTAACGCTTCGCTAGCCATTTGAGCAAACACCGTGCTTTGCACTGTTGCTGCACTTGCACGATCTTCAAGGGCTTGAATATGAGATTTCATCGTCATTATTGTGGTCGCAATATCATAGTGAGAATCTTGTGCTTTAAAAATGAGTGATGATAGACCTTTGATGATAGGTTCGGCTTCTTCTAGTGTGATTCTTTCCTCTCTCATGGCAGCCTTTGAAAGCAATAATTGACAACTTCTGATTTTGGAACTGAGCTCCCAAGCAAGGTGAAGATTGTTGTGCTCTTTCGCGATAATGACATAAGCTTTTGCAAGTGTCATCTGCTCAGCTAATTGCCTAGCATATGATTCGGCACTTAATATTTCTTTGGTAAAATTTAAATGCTCAGGTATAACATCATCTTGTACGGCACCTTTATCCTGAAAATTTAGAGGATGATCAGAATTAGATAGTTAAGAAAACGATTTCAAAATCAAAGCAAAAACAATCAGCAGTTTCAGATAACAAAGCATAATTATTGTCTCCAAAGGTACGTCAGAATGATTTGTCTCAGTAACAATAATCTAATTAAACAAAATATAACTTATTAGTGGACACTAGTGTTTAATTCATAAATGCTACATATGCATTCATATTTACCGTACATTGAGGTGACTATTCATTGAACCATAGCATTACTTGAGTACCTCAATCTAAACAATAACAGACTAGTAGGGTTAGTTTCTTATGAGGTGAAGTGAACTTTAAGAGTAACATTGCAACATGAAAGCTTAGCCCACCATCCACAGTTAAGATAGCAGAAACTAAAAGTGACACAATTTGAGTTGTTATGGAACAGCTTTCAGAAACATACCCAAATTCAACCTAAATTTCGCATTGCACTGAAACAGATATGTGCCCTCAAACCCATAATATGGTGATTCCAAAGCAGACGTGTGTCTGATATGTAATTATCCCAAAGCAATCAATTTACCCACCCATGCTCTAAAGCAATCTGCCACAAACTGGTAAGGGCTCCTAGAGACTTTGGACGCAAAATCACCATACAAAATACCAGAAGCTAGCTCTTGGAAATTGATGCAAGGAGGTTGCGAATATATATTAAGATGAACAATCTCCTAGAAAGGCAAGCCATTAATTAACAATGGGAAGAGAATGACGAAAGAACCTGATCCAATAAGATTTTTACTGAGCCAAAGAAACCTATCATCCACTAGAATCCATGAATCAAACAAACAGAATCACAGCAGTCAAGGGACATAAATCCTGAGAACTCCAGAATCCAAGTATGTCGAGATAAAATTGTCATTGAAGGATAATTGAGACCGAAAACTATTTAGAACGTAACTTAAAACTTAAACTTGACATAGAAAGTTCAGCTCTTCACACCTTTCCAAGATACAAGACTTACAAATTTCATGTATCAGAATCAGAATTAAATAAACTTGACATAGAAAGTTCAACAAATTGTCTAGCATATCAATCGGCACTTAATATTTCTTTGGTAGAACTTAAATGCTCAGGGATAACCTCATCTTGTACTGCACCTTTATCCTGAAAATTTAGAGGATGTTCAAAATTAGATAGTTAAGAAAACAATTTCAAAATCAAGAGCAAACAATCATATGAGACATAATTATTGTCTCTGAAGTATGTCAGAATGATTTGTAACAATAACAGTAATATTAAGACAACAAAATATGACTTATTAGCGAGCATTAGTGTTTAGTACATAAATGCTACATATGTAGACATATTCACTGTACATTGAGGTGACTGTTCATCGAACCATAGGATTACTTCAGTAACTGAATCTAAAATAACAGATTACTAGAATTAGTTTCTTACAAACTGAAGCGAAGAAGTTTAGCAACACAATGAGCAGTCAAGATAGAAGAAAATAAAAGTGAAGCATTTTAGGTTGTTATGGGCCAAATGGCGAGGATGAAATTTGAAAGTTAGTATAGCAAAGTAGGACACGTTTTTCAAAAACATTAATTCAGTCTAAATTTCACACTCCACTGAAACTGATATGTGCCCTCAAACCATAATAAAGTGATACCGAAGCAAACGTGCGTCTGATATGCAATCATTTGTAAGCAAAGCAAACTTAGCCACCCACGGTCTAAAGCAATGTGCCACAAACAACTCGGGAGGATTTGATGTAGGACATCTTTGATGAAACAAAGGATAGATGAACGTTTTCAACCCAATACGAGCAAAGGGGTACGCTTTAACCAGAAAAAACAAAAGAAAAAGGGATCCAACACTCAAACCAAAGGAACCCAGCATTCTTTTAACTCACTCTCATAAATTAACTCTAGAGAAAATAATAAATCATAAAGGCCTATTTACAGACCCTTAATAAAACCTTAATGGGCTTGGGCCTACTATGGAAAAAAATAAATTCAACTAACATAAAACCAAAATCACCTAAACAATTATTCCTTAATTAAATAGACACATTAATATTAAAACAATTATACTATTTCCTAATCTACATCAGGAATCCTAGTGACTTTTCGCACAAAATCACCTAATGAAATACTAGAAGCTAGCTCTCGTAAAATGGTGCAACAGAATTAAGATATTTCTTAAGATGAACAATCTCCTCAAATGGCAAGCCTTAATTTGCCATGGGAAGAGAATAGCAAGAAGAAAGAAATTGATCCAAAAAGCTATTTACGGAAACAAAAATAAACCAATCATCCACTAGAAGCCATAAATCAAAGGAAAATCAGAATCACTCTAAGCAAGTGACATAACTCCAACAGAACTCCTGAATCCAAGCACGCCCACATGATATAGTGATTTTGGCATGTGCGTCCGATGTGTAATCAGCACTAAGCAAGCAAACTTAGCTACCCACACTCTAAAGCAATGTGTCACAACCAACTCAGAAGAACTCCAAGTGACTTTTCATAAAAATTCACCTTATGAATTACTAGAAGCTAGCTCTCGTAAATTGGTACAACGAAGTCAAGATATTCCTTAATACGAACAATCTTCTGGAATGGCAAACTTTAATTTGCTATGGGAAGAGAACATCAAGAAGAAAGAAATTGATCCCAAAAGCTACTTATGAAGCCAAAGAAAACCTATTATCCACTAGAAGCCATAGATCAAAAGAAATTAGAACCACTCAGGTCAAGCGACATCACTCCATGAGAACTCCTGAATCCAAGCATGCCCACATAAAAGGGCCATTGCAAAGACAATTGAAAAGTTCCCCTTCCTGAAAGGAAAATCGAGACCGAAACCTATTCAGAAGCCAACTTGAAACTTAACACCAGAGAATAGCTTCATATGATTCTGCATGAAAAAGGAAAATTCAAATTCTATAACCATGCCTTCATTCCACGACATTAACTACACTTCTAGCCCTCACCAAATGCAGGGGAACAAAAGCTTATATGTGACTTCCAAAAGAAACAACTATCTGTTTGGTGCTAGGATATGCCACAAGAAAAAGTAAGAAGAAAAGAAAACTCATATAAAAATGCATCCTCATATGAAGGGCAATTTTCTTCCGTCATTTTTCTTTTATAATAAAAGCATCAATAAGACCATAATAGTAAATGGGATGATGACCGTGATTGCCTTTTTTTGTAAATGGATGGCACAGAACTCGATATGAATTTACCAATGATTTCCTTTAAGCCCTGGCTGCTATGTGACAAATGGAGTAGGGTGAACATGGTTTTGTATGCCTAATATTCTAATCATCAATAGCAACATCACATTACTTTTGACTGATTTATTAAATAGAGCTTCCTTCTTATCTCGGTCAATACATACGCAACTTTCCTTCTCAAAAATATTCACCATCAATATAGTCTTCCACACCTCCAATTTTAAGCATGTGTATCAACATAGCACATCCAAACCTTCATGATGAATTAGTCACAAGTAGTTCCACTGCTTGACAAAATGCTTTACAGATTTATGATAGTTATTGAGGTTCCAAAATGTGTCTCTAATTGTTACCATACCCATAAGAAAAAATGTAAAATCACCTCCACCATACAAAAATTGCCACTGACGGGAACCAATAAAATATAATTTTGTCTTATTATATTATGAGGGAAGAATATACCTGTACACTATATCAAGTCATCAATATCAATTCCACATTCATGAAAACCTAAAATCCTAAATCACTGCAATACCACTATTCCTGAATCTTTAGTTGTTGGAAATCAGGTAGCACTTTCTATTTTGAAGGGAAAATAGCATATATGGCAAACCTCACCATTCCAACTACAATACTGATGGAATACTAAGTTTTTCTGAATTATGAGGTAAAGAGGTCAATAACTAGACTTCATACATAACTTCTCTTCCACTGAAAATAAAAAATTGTGAAACCTAAACTGCAAAAGTGAAATTTTAAATTAAATATGCTACACAAAAACACCGCAAAAGTTATTAGATTTCAGACACGCCTGTTTTACTGGGAGGGACAGAATCATCGAACAAATATACAGTGTTTTTTTAGCAAGATCTTACACCCTCATAACAACTACAATTCACACTATCCTTTACTTAAAAATAAAAGAAAAGAAAACTGTTTCCAGCCCATTGGAAGTAACATTTTACGATTTCACAACTCAATTTTATGATCTGATTTTGCATATGCTCTCCCGATTTTAAACCAAATCTTGATTTCAACAACCTCAGCTAGAAAGCAACCGAGAGACAGAGAGAAAAGGAGTTTCCAGGTTACCCAAAGATATAGAAGAACTCTCTTCACGGATACAGACAAACCTTCATTATCCTATTGTTTTGCTTCTGATAAAACATTCTATAAATCCTAGAAAAAAGTTTGGCATTCTCAATATGGCCAACAAAGTTGAAGTGAACACATTATCTCAAATTGGGTAATCAAATTTTAAGTATCACGCTGATTCTAAAAAAAATTGACATGAAAATACACCCAAACTATACTAGTGTTTAATTCAAAAAATCCTAAACCCTTTAAAGGGAAAAGTAACCTGTTATAAACATTTTTCAACGTATGTTCCCACCACAAACAACGACCCGTATACACAAGAGATCAAGTAATTCTCTTTCCAGATTCCCACACAGGTTCTTCACCAATTCTTAACTAAATTTTGCAGCACCTCACGTTTAAGAATATGGATTCATCTTAAACATCTGAACCCCAAAATGGCATTAAATTAAATTGCTCATTAATGGTGTGAATAAAGCACCAATTATAACAACCGCAGATGTAAACCCCTCTCTCGTTTCAAAC
>MKEJ01033804.1:0-14701 GCA_001753735.1 Embelia ribes
ATTAATACTTGATTATATTACTAATCTTTCGACTGTATTTCTAATGATTGTTAAGTGTTTAAGGAATCAAAATCAAGCAAATAGCTAAATAGATTTCGACCATAATCGGACACACGACCATATACGGACATGAGGTGTCCACACATGGACAAATGTCAGTTCGTACACGGACTAGTGTCCATACACAGACAAGAGGTTGACCGCATACGGTCATGATCAGAAAGTGAAGATTGTTAATCTCATGACCATGTCTCGACGATTGCTGTCATGTCTCGACTCGAGCTCGAACAGTATAAATAGAGAGTCTCTTCAATACTTCAATTCATCCGCTTCAAGTTCTCTCATCTCTCTAAGTAATAAACAATAAGCTCAAGCATTTTATTTCATAATTATTCATATTTCGCATGTAAAATCCTATGCTCAAGAGTTTGTATCTTCAATATTTTCTGAGTATAAGGATTCACTTTCAATTCTATCTTATACTACTGAGTTGTAAATGTATACTTGTATTTCAGGAGTTGGCTCAAATAAAGTAGTTAGAACCCGTTAAGCTGATTGGGCTGTAACAAATATTTTGGTGATAAAGGACCTCAAGCAATGCTTGGGAGAGTGGACGTAGGGGATCAACTGATATTTGGTTGAACCACTATAAAACTATGTTTGCAATCTCTATCCCTTTATTCTTTGCATATTAGTTAATATCATTGCGTAGACTTTTATAGTGTTATTTTAATTCAAAAAGTTTTTAATATATCTTTAACATAATTCATCCCGCTTTTGTGTTTGCCTAAGGGACAACAAGTGGTATCAAAGCCTCATCTCTATTTATAAAAACTTAATTGTTTTAGAGTAAAAATCCATGGTAAATATGATATTTACTTTCACTCATGAAGGAAACTCTATTTTTAAACCTCCACTATTTGATGGCTCAAACTATGCATACTGGAAAAAAAGTATGCAAATCTTTTTATGTTCAAGAGACATGGGAGATTGGAAAATCATAAAAATAGGGTATATTTTTTCAAAGAAAGATGGATCAACGATTAAAATTGAAGATATGAATGATATAGAAATCAAGATCTACTCCCAAAATTGCAAAGTCTTAAACTCGTTAATTTGTGTTTTATATTAAAACGAGTTCAACAAAATCTCATCCTGTCAAACGGCTAAGGAATTTTGGGATAAGCTTGAAACCATGCACGAGGGGACTAATCTAGTAAAAGAATCTAAAACAAGTATATTAGTCTACTAATATGAAATATTTTGTATGCTTGATGACGAATCTATTCTCTTCATACATAGAAGATTTGTTGAGATTATTAACCCTCTTAAATGTCTGGGTAAAGAATACTCCAACAAAGATATGTACATGAAAGTCTTACGAAGTCTACCTTGAAGCTGGCTTCCCAAAGTCATTGCACTTATGGAGGCACAAGATTTAGAGACATACGCTCTAGATTCATTTATGGGTTCCTTGGCCACCTACGAAATCAATCTTGAATGATTGAAAAACGAAGAGGAGGAAACCAAGAAGAAAAAGGAACGATGAATTGCTATAAAAGTCCCGCACAAGAAAAAAGTAGCAAGGAATCAAGCGAAGATGACATGGCCCTGTTCGCCAGAAAATTCAACAAATTCCTAAAATTCAATAAGAAAGGAGGAAAATGCTTCCAATAGGTAAAGGCTAAACAAGCAAAAATCGCATCATATGCTATACCTACAACAAGTCAGGGCATGTCATGACATACTACCCCACAAAAATAGTAGAAAGGAAAGTGAGAAAGGAGAGATTCCACAAGAAAAGGAAAGCCATGGTTGCTACATGGGGTAGTAGTGATGAGGAATCAAGTTCCGAAGAAGAATATGAAGTCACAAACTTTTGTTTAATGAGTATCGAGGAAGAATTTGACAAGGTATTATCTTTTTCTTCATGTGATTTTACAATTCAAAGTAATGAAACTGATGATACTTTCGAGGAATTGTATAACGAATTTTTAAAACTTAAAAATCCTCACAAAGTTTTGAAAAATAAAATGGCAAATCATGTTGATGCAGCCTTAGTTGAATCTTTACAAATAAGATAGACATCCTCACAATAGAAAATGAACAGTTATTAACTGAAAACAAATTTTTTAAAATAAGGTTAAGGATGTAAACCTTACTTTGACAAAATTTACAAAAGGCAAAGAAATGCTTGATAAAATTTTGGGTTTGCAAAGAGGTTTTTACGATAAAGCTGGTATAGGGTATACAAATTCTCCAAAACATGAAAAGAAATATGAAAATGCTTCTACAAAACCAGTTTATTATTTAAACCATGCACGATGTATGTACTGCAATAAGCCGAACACTTATCTAAAAAATGTTCTCATAGATATAGAGTAAATGCCAAAATTTTGAGATGAATAGTTAAAAACACTAACAAACAAGGACCCAAAATAATACAGGGTACCATACTTCTACTTGTGCAGGTTGCCTAAAATCCAAAACCAACAGTAACAAATAGTTCATCGATAGTGGATGTTCAAGATATATGACTGGATATATGTCAAAATTTACGACTCTAGAACCAAATAGCAGAGGAAATGTCACATTTGAAGATAATAGTAAAGGCAAAATCATCGGTATTGAAAGTATTGGTACACTCCCTAATCTTTGTATTGAAAATATATTAATTGTAGAAGGACTTAAGCATAATCTTCTAAATATCAGTCAATTTTGTGATAAAGGTTTTTAATGTTACATTTAATAAAACTCATTAATTCATCGCTAGTCAAAACAAAGTCGTCATATTAGGGAAAATGTTAGAAAATGTCTACATGCTAGATTCTTTTAATTCTAAAAATACAAATATTATATGTCTTGTTATTGTAAGTGACAATAGTTGACTTTAGCACTGTTGATTAACTCATACTCATTAAATCTCATACTTGTACCGAACTGTATGGAGGTGACTTTTAGGCCCACTTGTACCGAATTGCTTCCCCTTTCTCCCTCTATTACCGCTACCTCGCCCCGACGCTCCATCCCCACCATCCCTCTCCTCAACACCTCACCCCACCCCCACCTTCCACCTCCACTCCACCCATATATATGATTTGTATATGTATCTCCCCGACACCCCACCCCACCTATATATATAATTTGTATATGTATATGTATATGTATGTATATATATATATATATATGTATGTGTGTACGTGTATATATATAGGAAATAGTAATCGAATCGAAATGATTGTAAAACATTTGAGAATTTTTGTTGATTGAAGTGGAATTGGAAATTAGGGATTTGAGTTTAATTTTTTTGAATTTTTGTTAAATTGTTTTTTTAGTTTTAGATGAAGTATATTTGGATTTGTAATGAATTGTTGTAGAATTTTTAGATTTTTTAAAATATTTATATAATTTTTTTTCTAGAACTTTTTAAATTTTTTTTATGAAGTTGAATTGAAATTTGAATATTTTGATTTAATTTTATTTATTTTTGTGAGTTTTTTAATTAATGCAATTGGATTTTTTATGAATTTTTTGTTGAATATTTGTCGAATATAACAATTTTTTCAAATATTTATGTAGAATTTTATGATTTTGTCTTTTGAATTTTTGATGGAGTGAAATTGGAAATTGAAAATTAGAATTTCTAATTAATATTATTAAATTTTTGTTTAATTTTGTTATGAGTTTTAGATGGAGTGGAAATGGATTTTTAATGATTTTGTTGAATATATAGAAATTTTAAATTATAATATATATTTTTAATGAATTTTTTGTTGAATTTTTTGTAATTTTAAATAGAGTGGAATTGGACTTTTAATGAAATTTTTTATCGAATTTATGTTGAATATATAGAAATATTGGTATTTATATAACAGAATTCACTGAATTTTTTGTGAGTTTTAAATGGAGTGGAATTAGATTTTTAATAAATTTTTTTGTTGAACATACAAAATTTTTAATTATTATTTAAACCAATTTTTTTTTATGTTATTTTTTATTGAATTTTTATTGAATATATAGAATTTTTAAATAGAAATATGAATTTTTATTAAAATTGGGGTTTGCATTAAATATTTGTTGAATTTTTTGGAAAAAAGAAATCTATAGAACCTTTTTTTTTGTATTTGTTTTTGAAATTTTAATGCAATAGAATTGGAAATTGGATTTGGATTTAATTTTATTAAATTTTTGTTTAATTTTTATGAGTTTTATATGGAATGGAATTAGATTTTTAAAAATTTTGTTGAATTTTTGTTGAATATGTAGAATTTTAAATAAATATATAATTTTTTTTGTTGAAATTGGGTTTAGGTTAAATTTTTGTTGAATATTTTGAAAAAAAAATTATATAACTTTTTAATTTAATTTTTTAAATATTTTTATTTATTTTAAAATTATTTAGAAATATTTTTATTAAAAATAAATACTTTTTAAATCTATGGGACCAAAAGTGTAACAATTACAATCCGAGAAGCCAAAATATATATTATAAGAACTATATATGTGTAGTGTTTCAAAGTTATGGGTTTTTCAATATTCAAAGTTACATATTAGTTATGATCCTTAATTCAAAATATATATTCAATATGATATTAGTTATAATCCTTAATTTTTTAACAAGATTCATAATTAATTTTTATTTTTTTCTAAAATTGGATGACTAAATCCTCAATTTTTTTTAACATTGGGGAATTAGTTATATTGAGTTGAAAATATATATGGACCAAATAGAATTCAAATTAAAGTTATAGAGATTAAATAGTTGATATATATTATCCCTGCCACGTAGCAATTTGGTCATGTGACAAGCACACCTACGTTTTCCATCTATTTTTTGGACGAAATTCATCAACAGTACATTGATTTGATTCAAAATGAATACTTAGTGTATTAATTAATCGAAAAAAAAGAATTAAGATATCAATTTAATTTTGGCCAATAGATTGGTGTATTATAAAATAATTAACCCTTCATTTGCACAAGTCTCTAGCTTCCATTATATCAAGCTCCACTAATAAAGAAATCACTTATTTTTAGAAAATAAAATTTACTATAGGCAAACTAGATGCAGAAATGCTAAAAATGGCATTACCATGACGGATTGTTGAGTGGAGTAACATGATGGTGTTTAAGAAGGAAAGGAATTCTATACGAGAATCGTTTTATATAAACTGGAAATTTTATTATAATTTACAAAAATTACTAATATTTTAAAAAAAAAATTACTATAAATTGAGAAAATTTTATTATTAACTATTTTTAGATAAAAAATATTAGTAGTAATTTTTCCTCAAGTTATAATAATTTGCCCTGAAATCACAGTAATTCATATATATTGCAGTGAAAAAAAAACTCATGTGTTGAGATGACTTCCGTTGAAGAAGTATATTCCATTATACTCGTCCCCAAAACCATCCGTGACGAGTGCAGTTTGAACTTATGGAGAAACATGATATACGGGTAAAGTGCCAAGTCTAATGGTTTTATAGGGTCGTCTTATTTGAAAATTTAAGATTTTATACATAAATATGATTGAAATATCGGAGGTCAGAATGGTCGTGACCTTTATCTACTGTCAATGGTTTGAGCCATTATTGTTGAATTTTAAAATAGAGACAGATGAAATATGGAGATTAGAAATGTAAAATGTTCCGTTCAAAGTTATAAAGGAAACAAAATATATAAATAAATATATATATGTATGTATGTATGTATAAACAAGCAAATAAGTAAAATATGGCTATATGTGAAAATTAGCAAGATATGCTACGAAATTACATATAGTTATGTTAAATTTATAATCGTAACAATTACACGGATAGAAGTCATTCATGAAAACTAACTTGCAATGAGAGAGTGTTCATGTAATCATACACAATAGTCTAAGCTTATTACTAATCGACGTGGGATGATATTTAACAAATTAAGTTGTATATTCTAACATGATAGATCCTTAAGATGGAAGACAGAAGTATTTTTAAGCGTATTTATATTCAGTTTTGCTTGTCCTTCTTCTATNNNNAAATTGCCAAAAAAAAAAAATAATTGGCATCGATAGGCAAAAATGTAACCGATACAATCCCCATTAAAAAATTGGTGACAACCTAGCGATAATTATATTTTTGTTGCCAAATACTTTCGGCAATGAAATTCAAATCATTTGCCATGAAAACTTTTGATCACTTGTATCTACAATGTATGAAAAATGATACACATACATAAAATCATGTATAGGCAAATAACTATACGGTCACAACACTGGTTGATTTTTTGCTTGAAAATAACATTACCGTGCAAAATCTTAACACAGAGATATTTATACTATTTTTAGTACACGGCAGACATGTAGGTGACTCATTTCAAAAAATATATATTAGCACTCCAATAGTCAAAGAGGTGTTTGAATTTAAGAGAAATGAATAGAATAAAGTTTGGAGAAGATGAGAAAGGGGTCCATAAAACATAAAAATGGAACCTTGTGAGTAGATTGGAAAAAAAAACAAACTGCTTTTATTGGAAGGTGATGGATGTTACACAGTGGCACAAGTTGACACAAAGCATTTAAAGTTACTTTTTCAAGAAAGTGACATAATTTTCTTTTTCTTTCCTTTTTTTTTTTTTTTGAGATCCTTTGTTTTTTTTTTTTTTAATATATTGTTTTATGTGGTTTATGAAGTTTTATTAATTCAGAGGATTCAGTGCTTTATACCCATGATAATTCCTAACATGCACCAGGAATCAGCCTAACAAATTAAGGGATATAGCCCAAAGTATGATACATTTAAATCAATCATCTCATAACTGGAATTATAAATACTAATCATTCGACCACTAGTCAAACCCGTTGAGTTAGTTTGGTTATTGTTCTTCAAGCTATCAATGAAATAATTGACTTATGGATATTTATTATGAGGCCATACTCATAGTGTGATGTAATCAAAGGAAGCCCTCTTATTTTCCACGATTTCCAGTTGTTTCGGGACAAATTATTTTGACTCAATAATAAATTATTATATTTAATATATTTTTTTAAAAATAATAATAGTAATTTTATTTTAATTTACAAGAATTTATTTTTAAAACAAAATAATTTTGTACAAAATATTTATGTATAAATTCCTATATAAAAATTTATTATATTAAGTTGGTTTCCGTAATCAAAACCCAGTATCACACACTCATGTGTACGGAATTTTAGCTTCGGGAAAAATTTCAATTTTAATCATAAAATGTAAAAAAATTTTGGAATTGAGGAGAGAACCTGCCACCTATCCATGAGTGCTTTCATGACTTAGGCTTAGTTTAAAATTTGATCGTATTTTTCAAAATACTCTTCTCAAATTTATTTTTAAAAATAAGTATAATCATAGTATTTGATAAAAAATGTTTAAAATTTATTTTAATAGGTAGTATAATATTTGGTAAATTAAATCCCAATGGATCATGCAAGTGATCAACTACTTGGACTTAATGCCTCATAAAGCATTTACAAGGAGGAGCAATTTCTCGGGTCACACCCCTTATTGTGAAAGCTAGCGATTTATCTTGATCCGTGTAAGAAAACTTGCTAAAGTATGGTGCACAGGTCATGTGGGATTAGTAAGACATACGCAAGCGGGTCCAGATACCAATAATATAAAAATATATATATATTTGGTAAATTAGTACTTTTATTATGAAAAAATAAAAGTATTTATGTATTGGGAATATGTGAAATATAATTAAAATTATTTTAATAATTGATAGTAAAAAAAACATAAACATCTTTTGAAAATAACATTTTGAATGCTTCCAAAATCCTTTGACAATCAGCAGCATATTTTAAAAATAAATGCTTTGAAGTTTCACCAAACTACATTTGTTACAGTGTCAAAAAAAAAAAAAAAAAACTTATAAACAACAATCCCAAACTCAGCCACAGTGGTCCCACCCGTATTAAGCTTAAAGAAGATATTAAGATTTGTTTGAATGCATTAAAAATTGAAATATATTTAACTGTTTAGTTTAAATCTAAACTTATTCATTATTTTTATCTAAATAAGTAGGACATTTAAATTAAATATATCTAATTTTTTTTAATCATAAATAAATTAAATTATTTATTTAAACGTTGCAACCAAACAAACCTATAATTTGTATACACAAAATATACAATAAGGGATGAAGCTAAAAAAAAAAAAAAATGAGGTGGACGTACAACTTAAAAATTATTGTGGGGGTTAAAGTCGTAAAGAAAAATTTTCACCTCAAAATATTCAATATTTAATGAGTTTTTAAAAAAAAAAAATTGCACTTAGGCTCTTGCAAACAAAAATGTTTGTGTTACACGAATGGTCTCATAGTTTCTCGAAAAGTTCTACTTGGTCCCTATACTTTCAATAATTTGAGGAATGTGACAAATTTTGCTCCCCAAATTTATAGGAAAGTGATATTTTGTTGCATTCATAATATTGCCTCATATGAAGAATAAAAAAATACCCAGATTTAGAGAATTCAGCCATAAAAATGGTTATAGACAAGTAGTTATCCCTTGCATAGAACAATCGATTGATTTTTCATCGTTTCGGATAGCTTTCTGCCCATAAAAGCAACAAACTGTCATATGTTAAAAACATGGGACATAAAGTATTGCAATTGAAATGATGATCGATATGAACAACTAGTTGAGATTAAATAAATTTTTTATTAATAATTTAGGCGGGAGCTATTAAGGAACACCCACCCCAAAAGATATATTTGCATTACAACACAGGTTCTTGATTACCAACAATAATTTCAAAAATATATTTTAATCAACAAGCAGGAGACCAGTGAAAAGTCAAAATTCCCACTCTCAAAATTCCTATAATAACGAAGGTTAAATTGAAGCTTATAAGCTATTGATCGATTACGTCAAAATACAACCTACAAAAAGTTAATAGATAGAAGACCTCGAGTTTGTCATACTGTGTGCGTTATGCCAGCCGAGAAACAATGAAAAGATCAATAAGCAAACATATAATCGCAACTAATACATTGTCGTTATGGTAACACAGAGTAAAAGCTTCAAAATAATATCAACCTGGTACAAAAATGTGCTTGGAGAATATAAATCCAAAACTCAAGCTTCTTTCCTTGTTATCCTGTCACGGACGAAAAAGGAGCATCACAAAACAACTTCTATGTTGGTACCCTAATACGCGGTACTTAAGTGAAAAATTAAAGAACTAATTCAATTGATCATCTATAACACATGACCGGATACAAAGTCGACTAACTTCTCCAAGAAGCTAACACACATCTCAAATATGTAAAACCTAATTATTATTAACATGCAAAATAAGTGACCCCATCTGGAAGGGTATTTTACTTTTTCTAGTAACAGTTTTCGAAGATATTATTACGCCAGTTTCCTAAAATTAAGATAAAGTCAATCCATTAATATAATGCTAGTTTTCATCGGGTGAAAGGCTGCACAATGTATCCATTGAGCATACATGACAATAGTCATTTAGAAAACAATGCTATGATCAGATGGATAGTTTGTTCAGAAACCAGGACCTGCAATATCAATTTGTAAAAATCTCACCTGAAACAATTAATTCCCAGAGCTGTTGTGATTTCATGAATGACTGAGGTGGCGAAGTGCAGATAGAGAGTGGCTGAAAAGGGTAAACAATCATGGACAAAATGGCCAAATGACATAAACTATAATGGTGATTATGTGAAAAATACTCGTTAAAAAAACGCGAATTTGGACCGTTTTGAAAGAGTATTAGCTGGTTGATATACAATTTTCAGGAATGATGGAGTACAGCATCATTTTCTGAAGAAACTCATTTATTTACAAAGCCACCTAAAATCCTTAATTTGGGTAAAACAAAACAAATTAAGGTTAAGTTCCACAGATATTTCATAGTGAAGAACTTCAAATAAAAAAAAAATACGAAAAAGGTAACCTTTACAAGATATGAAAACTGCAATAACTAAATACTAAGATGTTCCAACTTTTCAAGTTACTAGCCTTTTTCCTTTTAACTTAGGCAAAAAAATTTGAGACGTTTTTTTTATCTATTGGGTGGTGATGACATTAAATCGGATGAAACCACTCTAAAAAAATTCAAAATCTCTCCCTCAATTACTGAATGAATAAATTATACTTCTTCCAGAGCGTATTTATTTAACACAAGGATTTAAACAGCAACGAAACAAGAGAAAGAAAAAGATGGGCATGATTCTTTCAGATTGATATTCATGAGATATGCAGAAAGTAAGCATACCTGTGTATGCACAGTAAGAAAGAAGAACCCATCTCTCATCAACTAAAGGAACTCTGCAACGAAGCATAAATTTCCATGAGTGGAGACAAAACTATCAATCTCTAGAAGAAAAAACTCACTTGCCAGGAATTTCAATAATTGAGATAAGATCAAATGAAAGTACCCCTCATTTAATCGAGCTGTAAGAGCATTTGCAATGGCTAAGGGAAGATACAACAAAGACTGCAAAAGGAACAAAACACAAAAACCATCATTTGTCAATTAAGTGTCACAAATAAAAAGATTATTTGACAAAAACTGCAACTTACCATGCACATATTTGTTTTCAAGCCCTTGGGTTCATCACACAAATGAGACAAGATCATCCTTCCCTGAAAACACAATTTCTCAAGTATGAACTAGAAATAATAAGTTGATAAACAGAGGAATATAGTCACCAAAGAACTTCTAGAACTTGTTTCAGTAATCAATGATCTCTGGACAACTGCAGAAAGGGATCAGCATACATTTTTTGATTTTCGGAACATCATATCATTGTTAACTCTCAATGAACAATTCGGGTCCAAAAAATAAAATTTACTGTGTTTTCCAAGACCTTCTAAAAGAGACTTATTTATCAGTCTGATTAGAAACCCAATTTCACAAGCAAAAGATTTGAGAGAAAGTGACGGCCACGTGAAGAGACGATAAGAAGAGGATGGAAATGTCGAGGGAAAATTGATTTAGGCATGAATGGTTAGAGTGCACTTATCACATATAAGACTGAAGCACATTTGTAAAAACAACCATGCAATCTGACTGAAAATAAATAAACCCAGATTAACTGAGATATCTTACATATTTTTCAATACACTAGGGAAAACTTTTTAATGTTAGATTAAAATTTCGAATATAATATCTCTCCGCCCCTACTGCATTCGTATATGTGTTGAAAAGTATTTCAGGTTTATACACGTGCTTCTTAAAGACCAATACATGAAATAAGGACCAGATAAAGATAAAGAAGGATTAGACTTACCACAAGGAACCCAAAGGCAAGTCCAGTTCCCACTACGACCAAATGAGGATAGTTAGCCATTATATTATTAGGAGACAAATAATCCCTGCATTAGGAAAAGAATCAGGCCGGTGTATAATACAAGATACAGAAAATGTATCCAAAATGAATTAGTCAACCATATATAGCATAACATACCAAACCAAAACTCCTGCCATAAGGACAATAAAAGGGTAAAGCTGCAACGAAGAGAGGACAAATAACTCGTGAGTAACCAGAGAAATAACAGTAGAAGCTTCTAGAAGTAAGAAGTTTACCATTGCCAATGCTCGTAGCATGCTTCCTTTCCTTGCTTTAACAACCTTATGTACATTCTGCACACTGCAAGTGTGAACAACAGCATAAACCAAGACCATTCTAATTATCCATCAAGGTTAAAGGAAAAGCAAATATCATAAAAGTTTCCTTCTCTTTTTGTTTTTCTTTTCGAGGGTTGGGATGACAAACTCACTTGAACGTGATAGTTGGTATAACAGCAAAAGCTATCATCAGATAGAGCACAATTTTGTATGTCTGGATTCCTGCAGTAAGTAAAAGAGTATGACAGAATTGCTAATATAATATAGTTAAAACGAGTTTTACAAATGCCAAGCAAGGACGAACTTAACAACCACATAAGAAGTTTTTGAAGTTTTTAAGGGCTAGTGAACAAAGAAATGTAAGTTAAGGTCACAGCTTAGACCAAATTGTGGTAACAATTACTCGACACACTTAGAAGTTTTTGAAAACACGTAGAAGCCTTCACCAAGAAACTATACCTAACAACATTCAATATGGCACTACAACATGCATCTTGTTTGGTTAAGCCTACATGTAATAATGGTCATGCAAACAGAATCAACAGCTTAGTGCAAAAACATATTGAAAAAAGGCACAAATAGCGCCACAATGGCTTTATTCTGATCTCGAAAAAACAAAATACATCACTACATTTACATGTTACATTCTATATCTATGCAACATACCATTTACTAATGGAACCCAACTCAAGAATGGCAAGGACTGTCCCAACTGTTGAGCCCACCACTCAGCACCTAACAGAGAATCAGAAATCGTTACTAAAATAAATAAATACACGAACCACATATACTAGCTTGCTTAGTAACTATTGTAAATAAATATGCCACATTAGATGAGAGCCTTAACATATAAAAGAGAAGTACCAACTAGGGCGGTAAAACAGTGGACCAAGTATATCATCATCAGACCCTCTGTAGGGCCATTGACTGCCGGCAGAATAAGGGTATTCGTAAAGTAGCTGTGCACGGATAATTTAGATATTTTAGTTTACTTGCAATAGAAAAATCCAAAATATTAACTTATAAACTTCATAACCGATCAATATACAGCTTACAACTGCAAAAATCTTGTTTCAATGAAGCGTAGAACAAAGCATCCGTGATCAAACATTAGTTTATTTACAATCTATATAGCTTTTTATGTATTAAAAAAGGTACTAAAACAGTCGCTGCCCATGTAGAAAAAGAGATGAGAGGAATATAAAAAATAATTCAAAGCCTCATTATCCAAAAAATTGGTCTGCGGAAGACTTCTTGCATAACAGCTTAAAAGATACCATAATCTGATGCAAGTATAATGTTCTAAATTTCAATTAAGTTTTTGTGTTTTAAAAGCTGTTTCACAACACATTAGGCAAGGCCAATTCTAAAATATGGATCTGTCACAGCCATGCCCTTGTAAGTCATACCAAGAACACTATGGCCAGTAAAGAAGAAAGCACTTGCAATTTATTAATTAGAAAAATTCCAACATTCATCGATGCTCCTTCAGAATGTGACAGCCAATTAAAGTTACAAATAAACTAACCTAAAAACCGTAGTTGCACTAATGCACGATTGAAAAAAGGTTAGAGAATTACTGCTCCCATGTCGCAAGATAAAATGGAACCGCTGAGATCACCCAAAACCAGAAAGTGTCTCGTCCACACATAGCAGTACTCCCAAAGGCCAAGGCTTCAAGCTAGTGAACATCCCAGAGAGGAAAAGAGTATAAGGCGAATACACTTATCAGGCTCAAATAAAAACAATATCACAAGATCATACCGCACAAGCAAGAGCATCACACCCTGCAAGAGAACATCAATCTATAAATAGTCTGCAATATTAAATAAAGCAAACTTGCTGATCAATTGAGAGAGAAAGTTCACCATGATCAAAAAGCTCCCCCAATGGACTAGAGGAATTTGTCCGTCTGGCTTGCTTGCCATCAACAGCGTCAAAAGTCTGATTATGGTTTTGATTTAGAGTTAAAATCAGAGAACAGAGAGCAGGGTAAAACATCGAAAGCACAAAGCAAGAGAAGGAGATTTTGAAACCAACTTCTTAAACCTTAAAATGGCAAAAACCTTAGCCAAATATAGGCAAAATAATGGAAGCACTAAGCTAGAGAAAAGCTAAAAAACTGAAACTTAGGCAAACCTGATATAAGAAAAGAAGTAATCCATGCGCAATGTGAACCCATCTAGGAGGAGGCGAATCCAAGTGTGGAGAATAAATCTGCAAGGCATCCATGTGAAAAAATGTAAGAAGCAAAAAACAAAAGATCACTAATAACGCATTTACAACTATGCCTTTCATTTCATTTTCTGACAACAAGGCCTATGACATTTTAACTCTGATAAACAGGCTACAGCTAAACATATTCAAGGTTGTCCAACCGGATACAAAAAAAAATTTCTAAAGATGATGCAGGTCATTGCTGACCAAATCAATGCAGAAGATGCAGGTCATTGTTGACCAAATCAATGCGAATGAAATGCTGCACTCAACCATATTTAGGGGAGAAACACTGATAAATCTTTGCCTTCGAAAAGTTAAAAAAAAAAGGCTGATGTATGCAGAAGTCTGATGTCTATTAGATGACACGGACAAAACTCACATAGCCAAGCAATGCAGAGATGCCCAAGAACATGAACCCTGTCAGCGTAATCTGGAAAAAACCAAAAAAAGAAAAAAAGAAAAAGAAAGAAAAAAAATATCAATAGAAAAAGACATTTGAAACATCCTCTAGTGACAATTAGGTATTAATATAAAGGCAAAATAGCCAAGAAATTTACCATATTTGGTCTGAGGAAGCCATGAGCACATGCAAAATAAATGAAAGGAAAGAAGTTAGTGACTTATAGATCAACTCACATAAGGTTTTACCAAAAAAAAAAAAAAAGGAAGATAAAACCTTTCTTCAGACATGATGGACGCATAGTAGGAAGAATAAAAATAGTTGCAAGATAAGAAAAAAAGGGTCTTTGCAGGTAGCCCTATCAGAAGTCTTCTGTGACACCAGAGGGGAACTACAACCCCCAACAAACATTTCATACCATGTATGAAAACAAACATAAAATTTAATAATTTTTGAAAAAAAAAAT
>MKEJ01033805.1:0-12876 GCA_001753735.1 Embelia ribes
CAAAAGAACAAATTCTACTGAGGATAAAAACAAGATGAAAAACCTGAAGATTCAACTGATCTAATTGTTGTATCTTTGTTAACATCTTTATCATCCTCTGAGCAACAACTTGAGCAAAAGAAACAATTCATCTTTACAACCACAGAGCTTATAATTTACCAAATTTGATATATAATACACAAAAAATTTCGTGTATATATATATATATATACACACGAAATTTTACTCAACAAGCCCTAACTCCAAAGCGAGAGAGAGAGAGAGAGAACTCAATCCTCTATTCTCCCAAGACCAGCAAAATCGATCAGACCAAATCCCTAAATTTATAGATCTAACAAGAAAATCAAAATGCCGTATTTCGAAAGGGTTTGGATGCCCTGCAATTAACACTAGACTCTTATTAATCTATCTTTCTGGGGGTGGTCTCCAACACTGTGTGCGCGTAGGTGTGTATCGTGGTCTCCAGTGTCGGGGGTGGTCTTCGGTGCTTCTCAGGGAAGACGAAGAGATCTCTATCTCTCTCCTCTGGATTTGGGGGAAACACGAATGACTTTGTGATGGTTTAATTATTTTGTGAAGAAAGCGGTGTTGTTTTGGGGGCTGAGATTAAATCTGATTGGGAAGGCCAAAACGATGTCGTTTTGGCTGGGTTTCAATCTCATCCGTCGAATGTATTAGTGGGCCACGTGTTGCCGCCTCTTCCAAACCCAGGCAGATCCGTGTATGAGCCAAAACAGGTAGAAGATCCTTATCCGTAGCTTGCCTGTTAATAAATGGGTCAGAAAATGCTTTTCATATTATAATAATAATAAACAAAAAACATGAAAATCATAGCACACTCATTGGTACTTGCATGGTAATATCATTCTTTTTCATTTTGTGAATAGTATTCAAAAACTCTAACCGATCAATTCTTTTATACATCCCATATTGTAGAATAAAACTAATATTTGTGGAAGAGTGAGTATATATATAAGTGCATCAAGTTTTTATATTACCAGGCCTAAAAAAGAATATGACGTACTCATCTTTTTCTCTGTAGACTATTTTTCAAGTATGAAATTGAACCTCATAGAGCAATGGAATCGTGAATGATGACCTAAAAAGGTTCAAATACTCTTAGGTTCAACCATAAAATACATCAGAGACATACATGGCCCATAATACACTAATTGAAGGGGGAAATATATGATATAAGAATGGAAGTTGGGTGTGAAAACCTTAAATACTATTACATTTAAAAATCTTATTACAAGATACATCAAATTTATTAAATACCAATCTTTAGAAAATAACATAGAATAATAATTTTTACACATAATTGATGAGTGTATTATACAAATCCACTTATTATGGGTCAGAATGATGGCTATGAGATTCACGTGTATAAACCGGTAAAAGTGCAAAAAGTACGAGGAAGGGACTTGAATTATAAATGTTAAACTTATGTGCGCTGTCATACATGTGAAATTACTAGGACACGGACAAACAGGAATAAATTATTATATAATATTTTCTATTGATTCTTTAATCATTTTATATCTCTAAAATGTTATATAAGCATTGAGGAGAACAGTCGCATGGTACAATCATTCGAATCGGTTGGTAAGCTGAAGGAGAAGGCCTCTAGCTCGTATAAATAGAATAGGCCAAAACAATGATTTGGGAAAATTTTATAGGGTAAAATATTTTATTATTTCCTCCACCCAACCTTCAATTTTATATCCAATTTTGTTTTGCAACGCTCAACTGCTCAAATTTTTCTTTACTTGTCAATATAATTTAAAAACTATTAATTAAGATTAATACTAATATTAATAAGTTATACATTTAGATATCATAAAAAAAAAAGATTCTTATAATTATGATTCAATTTATAAGATAATATTTATAGCTACAATTTAGTTAACATTTTGAGTTGAACATATAAGTTATGGTTTAGTATATATAATTTGTTGGTATAAAAATATATAAGTAGGCAAAAAAACACATAAGACAAATAAATAAGTTGGATTCTTAAGTCCCAGGTAAACAACTAGTTATCAATTTTTATATGTTCATAATTATAACTAATATCAGCACAAAGATTTGAGTAGATCTTTGCTTTTAAATAAACATCGCTAAATTATTACTATTTTCAAAAAGATAATTGGTAGAAAAAAATAAAATTAGGTAAATTTTAATAAAAGAGCTACTTAAATTTTAATATTTTGTATTCTACTAAATTTTTAATTTTCATTTTCTCTTATATCTCATGTACATTAATATTAGTTAACAAAATAAAATAAAAATAAAGCCGTTAATATTATAGACCATATTCACATATAAGGAGAAATTAGAGGGTTTAAACGATACAATATAAAATTGGGGAATAAATTTGATGATAGGAAGTTAGAGGGAATAAAACATATCTCACCCAATTTTATAATAGCTCCAACAATCCTCAAATTCAGAACTCGGATCTATACTTGCAGTTGCAGAGTAGACACTCTTGAATGGTATCAAGAAATAAATACATTGAAAAAATTATAATTTTACTAAATTATTCTTATTTATATATTATGTTCTGTAGTTTATACAATTTTATATTTATAATTTGCATACTATTTATTAGTAGGGATAGATACGAAAAAATACTTTTTAACACAGGAGGAATGAGGCTCAATTTGCCACTTTACTAGTGTACGTAATAAATTACAAATTGTTAAAAAAAAAAAAAACTATTCTTTAAGATTAGAGATGGTTCTATAAAGAGACAATAGGGAGCTACAACAACCCCACCCTCCCAATCGATGGATATTCAGCTCTCTTTATAATTTTTTATTATGGTTATCCCCTCTTAGTTTTTATTCTTTAGTTCTAGCTCTTCAACCCAATCTATTAATGTAATCAAGATTATGTATAGCATGGGAAGTATATACTTGTTTATATGTTCCAGTTGAAATATATGTAACAGTCTTATTGGTAGCAATGCTTGTTTATATGTTCCAGTTAAAAAATTTATTTATTTTAAATTCATTTTACAGATTGAATCAAATTATTTCAAAAAATATCATGCAATTTAAATATACGCTCAACATAAATATAAATATATAATAAAGGGGAAAGAAATATGTATAAAAGGGTCCTAATTGGTCGTCATTGTACTATTATTGTATATACATCAGCAAAATTTGAAATTTAAATATACGTTTAGCATAAATATAAATCTATAATAAAGGAGAAAGAAATATGCATAAAAGCCTCCTAAATTGTCATCATTATACTATTATTACATATATATTAGCAAAATATTGTTACAACTTAAAAGTGACACCATCCAATCAATTGGTTAAAAAGTTGTATAATAAATTTTATTGTCTTTAGTTGCTTTTTCAATAGTAACTAAGTTGTTGAATACAAATATTTTAATATTTTATAGTGAAATATGTGACCGTGTGATTGACTTTTCTACACACAAAAATTTCGAGATTGAAGTATCTTAATTAAAATGAAAAAATAAAATAATTATTGTATTATTAATTTTTTGGGGGCATTTATTATAGAAAATACTATTGTGATAATTAGAAAAAATAAACACGGGACTAATTCTAGTATATAAATAAAATAGTGCAATCACAATCAACTTTTTAATTTTACAAAATTTATCACCAAAAAAGTTTTCCTGCACTGAAAATTCAACTTTTAAAAAATTTCCGAACATCAATTTTTGAAAACTGAAAACTGAACTCCTAATCAAACGGGTCCTTTCGGGAAGCTCTCATATTCTGTTTTCTTCCACTTGATCACTGATGCAATCCTTATCTTTTTATTATACTAAAATTGGAAGCATCAAACAACCAGTTATTCAACTACTATTCATGGAAAAAAAAAAGAAGACAAAAAGAAATAAATACTGCTTGTCACACATAAAAATGCATACATAAAAGAATATGTATGTGTTGTGTTCCTTATTATCTATCATACAATTACAAGAGACCATGGAAGTGAAATGGAAAATCTGTCACAATGGATGAGCCTGATATTAATTACAGAGGAGTGAAGGCTATGCCCTTCATCATAGGTACAAAGATGATTACGTTTTTTCTAATGTTTATTATTTTTTCCAAGTTGTTAGTCCTTTCTAATGGTTTTTTTCACAAAAATAATTAAATTAGGTAATGAAACCTTTGAGAAGCTGGAAGCAGTTGGCACGTTAGCCAATCTGTTGGTGTATCTAACAAAAGTCTTCAACATGAAGAGCATCACAGCTACAGCACTCATCAATGTCTTCAATGGTACTACAAACTTTGCCACCTTAATTGGAGTTTTCCTATCTGATGCATACTTCGGTTGCTACATGACATTGGGGTTCGCTTCCGTAGCATCATTTCTGGTACAAATATTTAAAAAAAAAAAATAAACTTAGTGTCATTTCAGTCCGATAGTTTCTGCTCATTCTTGTTTACTTTGAAGGGATTGCTTGTAATAGCACTAACGGCTATCATCAAGGACTTGCACCCTTTACAGTGCTCGCCAACACAGAGTCTGGGATTCAACCGGTACTTCTTCACGTTCTCTATCGTTGTGATGGTGTCGCTTACAGTGGTGGTGTACGTGCAATGTGAGTTGGGGGATAGGGCTTGCTATTCCAACAGTGTTCATGTTGATATCTTGTGTGCTATTCTTTTTGGGGACAAATGTGTATGTAAAGGTGAAGCCACAAGGTAGTCCTTTTACAGGTATTGTTAAAAAATCATAGTTGTTGCATTACCATGGGTTGAATTATTCAATTATGTTCCACCTAATTCTATAAATTCAAAACTTCCATATACCGACCAATTCAGGTACTATAACCTATTTATTTCAGTTTTATGCTTCGAAATATTTATATGGACTAATTAGTCAAAAAATTACTAGTGCAAAGAATAAATGAATGCATATAAATATTACATAAATTATAAAATTCAGTCTCAGGACTAATAGTTCCACCTATTAGAGTTTAGCTCACCCAAAAAAAATAAATAAATAAATAAAAAAGGTCGTAATATATGTCCTATACGTGCTAATAATCAAAGTGCAATTCTATCAGATTTTTGGACAAAGGTGCGATATTGACATCGGGTGATCGAGTAAATGCGAACGGATCACCAGCTGATCCATGGAGACTTTGCACCATGCAACAAGTCGAAGAAGTGAAATGCATTCTAAAAGGGTAATCCCAGTCTGGGCCTCCGGTATTTTGTATTCGGTAAGTATGATCCAACAACATATGTACGTAGTTTTCCAAGTCCTTCAATCCAACCGACACCTTGGAAAAATTACCTTCGAGATTTCAGCCGCATCATATCCCATCTTCAACATGCTTGCGCTCACTATTTTCATTCCTATTTACGGCCGGGCTTTGGTCCCAATGATCCGGAGGCTCGCTGGAAAAGGGGGTGGCATAACAATCCTCCAGAGGATGGGCATTGTGGGATAGCCCTCTCGATAGCCACATCATTAGTGTTTGGCACGGTTGGGTGGCAGTGCCGAGCTATGGCTCTGGCTGGGTCGACAGCCGGATCGAGCCCAGACAGAGCATGATCACCTCGATGTCCACCCAGTAGCTGATACCTCAGCTGGCACTAGCGGGACTTGGGAAGGCATTCATGGCAGTTGGACAAGTTGAATTTTACTACAAACGATTTCCGGAAAATATGAGAGCCTTGCGGGGTCATTCACAACATGAGGTATGGCTGTGTCGAGCTATCTAAGCGGCTTTCTGGTGACAATCGACGACCGATAAAAGAAGAGACTTGTTGGCGGAGGATCTAAATGAAGGGAGATTGGAGTATTTCTATTACCTTGCAGCAGTGTTGGTGTTATAAATTTCACGTGTTTCATAAAATGCTCCAAATGGTATAGGCACAAATAAAAAACTTGAAATTTTACTCATGTATGCAATCTCAAGTATATGACTACTTCACAAAACATTTTTTAGTTTTTCAATATCTAATCACTTCTACAATTTGCGAAACACGTTGATTTACACTTAAAATATCTAATCACAAACGTCCCCAACGTGCGAGTCCCAAATATGCCCAACATATAACCCGTGAACTATGACCACTGAAACCTGGCAAAACACCCAAATCCTTGCGTCGAAAAATAAAAAGAAAACCACCTACCATAAAACTGGCTAAAAGGGGAATGATGGCCAACCAAGCAAAGTTACTACTCACACAGAACACGAAGCATAATACTTTATGGCCAGAACTATCATTATCCAAAAGCCAGAACCAAAATGATGGAACATATATAGACATAACATTTAGAGATATTCAAGAGTTTAGTAAACAACATGTCAAAGTAGCCCGATCGCAAAGAGAGAAAAACAACAGCCTTATAGCCGCAGGGGAAAAGAACTAAGGCACCCGTTCACTTTCATCACCATCGAGAGTTGTATGAAGGGATTTATATCCTCAGACAGTGTATGCTTGTTGAATGGTGTCAATGTCGAGACCCTTCAATCTCACCACCGATTCAACGTGACCTTTCAGAGTGTGTAGTTCTCTCAGCCTGCAACGTGTCGACAAGAATTTATACACTTTAATTTCCAATTACAATTAGTAATTCTAATCTTACCATTTCATTATATATATCAAACTGCAAGCTTAAAATGATCATCAATTAAAAAAAAGAAAAGAAAAGAAAGAACTCGATTTGATTATAGATTAATTCCTATGACAAAGTAGTCGCAAATCAGTCCACCATATGTCAACCAAGTTCCCACTGTTAAACGAGAAGCACCAGAGATGCCAGCATTTTTTTACAATGGTACTTTAAATAAGATAAATTAAATGGTTCTCTTAAATTAAAAATGAATAAAGCACATCAAGGGATAATTTAAAAAGCTTATACAGACCTTGCGATTTCAGCTCTCCTTTTTGCTTCCTCAGCCATTTGATTAAGCTCAGTGAAATTGGCTCGGTCATGAAATATTTTTGGGTCGGGTACGTCCAGCCCATGAAGGGTTCTTTGAGCATGAGCCCATTGAAGTTCACGGTGTTCCTTTCCGAAATCCTTTTGCCTCGTGAAGGCAATCTGTAATATACAAAATGAATAAATAAATCAGTAAAGTCATGATTCATATACAATTTCCAAAAAGCATGACAAAATTCATACCCTTCGCTCAAGAACAAGATCCCATGCCCTTCCGCTCAATGCATATCGGATTAAGAACTTTATGATATCAAGTGGGATGTAAAAGATGATATTGTACAGCCAAATCACACCAGCCCAACCCCATCCGATTCCTTCAATTGCGGCAAAGCTCCAATTTGCATACACTGCAATTACAGTAGCAATCTGGGGGGAAAAAAAAAGGGAGTGCATATTGAGGTTTATTATCCCTTCAAGGGAATTTGCACAGTTGCACTTGACCATATATAGTGGGAAGACTTACCAATTGAGCGATAATAAAAGCTGTCACGAGCAACAAACCAGGTCTCTCAATGTAGGACCAACTCCTTGATCGAGTAACAAATATAAGAGCCTGACTGATGGTGCTAACTTGCAGGTAAATGGCTGAAGCGAGCTTCCTATAATCATCATGAGCTGTTTTCTCAAGAGTTGACACTCCGAAAATACGCTGAAAGTGATACAAGTATGTCAAGTTACAAGTCAATCATCCCAAAGTCTAAGGACTTTGAGCTAAGAAAGTACTGATAAATGCCCAAGCGCCAAACGGGAAAATAGGATGAGAACCTCCTGCTGTCTCCAAAATTTTGGATTTCTGATTTTATTTTCTCATTCACTGGCTATGGGATAAGAAAAGATTAAATTTATGACAACCCATTTGCTTTAACATTATTTCACGAACTGGATGTTTTCCGGATCATTTGCCATAAGCTACTACAGGTTTTTAGCCTTTCTGTTTCTAAACCAAAAACAAATTTTAGAAACATAACAAGATACAGTGGTACTTTCTGAAGAATCAAATTACCGAAGTTCCCTTTGTGAAAATATTCATCCGAGAATCCTATAACGACATTTTCTTAAAACAACTTTCCACACAAAACAGGGCTGCTTACCGGGAAGAAGTCGGTTTTATATGCTGCCCAAAAGAATATGACAGTCATCATTGCTAAGTAACTACCAAGAACGACCCCTGTTGTGAAAATCTCTGCCAGCTTCCAGCTATCTGGAAGAGGTGATGGCTTCACTCTATCCTTTGATATGGTCATGATAGTACCTAACTTACAAAAAATAATCAGCATATATTCAAAGAAAAAGTAGAGAATGATTTGTGAGCTTGATAGTACTTGATAATTATTCAAAACAAAGAACCTCACGCATATTGGGACTTGCGAGAGAGAAAAATTTACAGCCCATCGAGCAACTAATGTTTAATCATACAACTAAACATTTAAGTTATTTGCATTTTGGTAACCAATTTTGAGAGAGAATGTACCGTCATTAAGGATTGCGATAATTAGAACCATAAATGGTGGGAAGTCGAACTTCCATATAAGAGCTAGCAACATAAAACCAAGCTGTAACAATCACAACCACAAAGAAAATTGAAAATCTTAACTCAATATCAATCCACAAAAATTCCAAACTAATAATGGAGATATATGAGGTAAGCCCGGAATCATTAAACTACATTTCCACTA
Organism: Embelia ribes; assembly: GCA_001753735.1. Taxonomy (NCBI): domain Eukaryota; kingdom Viridiplantae; phylum Streptophyta; class Magnoliopsida; order Ericales; family Primulaceae; genus Embelia; species Embelia ribes. The sequence continues at coordinate 8,640 of MKEJ01033805.1, forward strand.
GAAAAATCTCTACAAAAAGCACTTGACAACTTACCACAATACGGATTGTAATGGAAACAGCATAGATCTGTAAAAAGGAAATGATACAGAAAAGGTAAACAACAGGCGTTTCAATAATTAAAACAAACATAAGTAATATTAATGTAGTTATTTCTGAAACAGGGGTAGGAGAGGGCCTATAAAAAGTGAGCATACAATGAAGGAAAATTGAACCCTGATAGAGAACAAAGGAAAAGAAAACTGCACATGGGACAGATGAAAATGAACACAAACCGTGTAGTTTTTCATTCTCTGGAAGATAGCACGGCTAGTCAAAACAGCACTAATAATGACACTAAGGCCGGGTTCAGTCAGAACAATATCAGAAGCACTACGAGCCGCATCGGTTGCATCAGCAACAGCGATACCGATGTCAGCCTTCTTAAGAGCAGGCGCATCATTCACTCCATCACCAGTCATTCCACATATGTGCTTCCTAGCTTGCAACCTCTTCACTATTTCATACTTGTGCTCTGGTATTATTAAATTAAAAAAAAAAGCAAGTAAATTAATATGAAAACAAAAAGTAAAATGAGGTAAAGAAAAATGATGTAAGAATAGCATACCAGGGAAGACGCCAGCAAAGCCGTCCGCTTTTTCGATGAGCTCATCAATTGGTAAAGCAGCAATAGATTCATCCTTATTCTGTCCCAGTAAAGCAGAAGAAGGATACATGTTCGTTCCCATTCCCAAACGGCGCCCAGTTTCCTTTCCAATGGCCAGTTGATCCCCTGTGGCAATGTTTGAAATAAGTAGTTAGTACATAAACCTAGTACCAAACTTCAAAAGTTAAAATTATGGGTAGCAATAAATTTCTAAAAATTCCAAAACAAATAAAAACTGCTAGGCATAAAACACATACCTGTGATCATTTTAACATTGACTCCAAGATTCAAGGCCCTTCTTATCGTCTCGGCACTGTCGTGTCTGGGTGGATCGAAGAGAGGCATAAGACCGATGAACTGCCAAGGGCCTCCAGCGCTCTCTTTAGTTCCTTCTGGAACTTCCTGCAACAAAAAAGAGACAAACTTAAACCACAATTTCCAAAACTTTTTCGTTTCAACAAGGAGTGATAATTTTAGTTATCTCAATTCATAAATAAAACCAAAGGATCCTACCTGGTAGGCAACGGCAAGTGATCGCAAACCTCGCTCTGCGAATTTATCAATCACAGCATGGACCCTGCGCTCTATCTCTGACTTGTTATGTGCAAGGTTCAGAATCTGAAAACAAAGTTGCAGATAAGAGTTAAATTTTGAAAGTTTAAAAGAGAAAAGAAAAACCTTGTAGATCCAAATGATCAAAGATTGTGAAGAAAATACCTGCTCTGGTGCACCTTTGCTAACTCTATGCCATTTACCCTCAGCATCAATATAGGTCAAAGCTGTCCTCTTATCAGTTGGATTGAAAGGAAGAAAATGTATCTCTTGAATACCAGCGCGTGCCTGCCATTAGGGCACAACAGCTAAAGTATATGGCCATTGTGTAATTAATAATACAAACAGCATATGAAAAAAAAGTTCTGGAAAAAACATTAAAATTTACCTCCTTTGGATCAGCCAACATCCCGACTATAGCAGCATCGATCGCATCCTGGTTTTCTGTTCGAGAGGCTCGTGCTGACATTAGAACAACTGTGTCTGCATCAACTCCTTTGGCGAAAACCTATAAAAATTGCCACAAGTACACAGTTGAAAATAAGAGAGTTTTGATAGTACATTCATAGTTGAATATCTAGCTAACAAAAACTGAAAAGATCAACACATTGATGGGTCAATAGTAGAATATGAAATAAGCTACCTTTCTGTAAGACGAGTGTAGTTTTAGAATATTCTGAAGAAGCATAAAATGAAAAGATTTTCTTTTGACTTTTCAGGTCAATTTGAAAAAATAAAAAGGGAGTTCGATTACGAGCTAGTACTGAAAACCCCACATTCTCAACCAATAAAAATTGCAGCTAAAACGTCAGGAACTCTCTCACTTACCTCGATGAGATTCTTGTCTACAGTCAGTTTGTTTAATGTCAAAGTTCCAGTCTTATCACTACAAAGCACATCCATGCCAGCCATTTCTTCAATTGCTGTCATCCTCTTTGTAATAGCTCCCTGTAATCATGACACCGAGGCTTATATGGGTTATGAAACATACAAGTAATATTGGTCTGTTCGGATGTGTTCTTGGAATTTTGTGTTTCAGTAATATTTCTCATTTCCAATGGTTTCGGGAATCAAAAAATGAAATGTAAGATAACTCTTTGTACAAAAATAATTCTCGGAACCAACAAATATGCAAGACACTGAAACTTGGGTGTTTTCAAGGATAAAATAAACATGTTTAGAACAAGACAACAATTTCATGGCCATAACCAGAAACACCTTTATTTTCCGTTTGATATGTTAACCAGCTATAATTTTAACTAGTTTCAAGCCAGCACATACCTTAGTGAAGAAATACAAACATAATTCACAAGTGACAACAACCTTAAAATGAAAGCAACCAAACCAACCTGCTGAGCTAAGCGATGAGAACCGATAGCCATAGTCACCGAAAGAACCGTTGGCATGGCAATCGGAATACCTCCGATCAAAAGCACAAGAAGATTGTCAATCCCAGGGCGGTATTCCCTATCTTGAATAGGGTACATCACAATAATCTCTATTATCATGCCGAATGCAATGGAACAAATGCAAAAGTTCCCAATCGCAGTCAAAACCTAAATAAAATCATGAAAACTGTTTAACAAAATTTTTAAATACAAGCTTGTTAACCAAAGGAGTAACTGAATTAGATAATAGAATATCAAAACCCTTGCCTTTTGAAAATGGCCAACTTGGTTAGTAGAATCGACAAGGTGAGCAGCTTTTCCGAAGAAGGTATGAACACCAGTTGCAATGACCACAGCTTCAATCTCACCTTGCTTGCAAGTAGAACCAGAATAAATGCCATCTCCGGGGCCTTTTGTAACAGGAAGAGATTCGCCTGTTAAAGCAGACTGCATAATCCAAACAAAATCACTTTAGTAGTCAACAATAGAAACTGAACGTGCGTTCATTTGCATTTCCGGTGTTTTGAGTTAATGTTCTCTTTTTCACTAGCCTGGAACTTCCAAGTTATGAAAAAACTGATACTTTCTGGTCAAATTACAATTTCATACAGTAGCGATGTTTGGAACCAATTATGGTACTTTTTCAAAGGTTGTTGAGAATGTGACTCTTTACCAGAAGGGACTCCCTAAGACATCAGACTGCATAATCTTAAACAAAATCACTTGGGAAAGAGATAGAATTTGGGTTATTTGTGCTCCCCGAGTTCTTCGTTTGTCTCGCGTTCACTTTATAGGGTTCAAAGTTGCAGAACCACTACTATTTTAAAAGTCAAATTCAGATTTCATACAAGAATGATATTGGGAATCAATTGTAGCACTTCCTTTAAAAGTTTCTAGAACACTTGACTTTTTCCAAAACAATTATATATGTATATATACTGATTTCTAGATCAATTCGCAAAAATATGTGTCTTGCAGTCTTCTGGTTTCTGAACAAGAAAAATATGTTAAAAAAACACAAGTAGTGATCAGATGTAATTAATTAAATCTTCACCTGGTCAATTTTCAAAGGATCACCCTCAAGGAGACGAGCATCCGCAGGAATAATATCACCGAGTTTAATACTAATTATGTCTCCAGGTACCAAAATAGCAGCATCCTCTTCATTCCACCTTCCATCTCGAAGAACCTTTGCCGCATACATAATTAAATATAAGCATGCTAGAGCTAATCAGAAAACAATATTACAAAGGCAACCTTTTTGCTTAGTATGATACGAAATTAACACCTTAGCTTTGGGGGCGAGACGGGCCATAAGAGCAGCAGCAGCATTTCCAGCATTATTTTCTTCGATAAAACTAATTGTCGAGTTAATCACTAGCAAAGTGATAATGCCAACAAAGTCTTGCCAATCCGGGGGTTTTCCCTAAACAAATCAAAAGCGAATTTCATCACATTTAAATAGGTTTCACATATAATCATCAAATATTGCTCAAAAGATTGTGAATTTTGAGTTCTTACTCCACCATTGGCGAGGGCAATTGCCATGATAGCCGCAGCTTCCATAACCCATGACAAAGGGTTCCACATAAACCCCAGAAACTTCAAGAATTTGCTCTCCTAAACCACACCAAAAAGAAAAAAGAAATAAAA
>MKEJ01033821.1:0-11425 GCA_001753735.1 Embelia ribes
TATATATATATATTTAGTTTAAAACCTCGGGCAACACATGATGATTAACAACGGTTTATAAAGAACAGGATTTGTGGCTCCATCCTTACTTGGTTGATATCATTGGCTGTCCCTTCTAACATAAGAAATATCTGTAAGATAAGTATATAAAATTGGAATGGTTTGCTTTCCATCCGGCTATACAATCCCTTAAAGAACTCTTTTGCCCCTCATAGAGACCTGGTGGACCGAACAAAACTTTAGGGTCCGCCACAGGTGGATATGGCTGCTTTGCTACTCAGCATTAGTGGTGGCAATTAGCCAAGCCGATTCAAGTACCAGATACACACCGACTCGACTCGACTCGACAAGAAATAGCAATTATAATTCTTGTTTTTTTTTTTGATAAATAAATAAATAAATAAAAATATTTTATATATTTTTTACTCCACTTACTCGCAAGCTGAAATGGATCGAATATATTAATAATTAAACTAGACTCGAGTTAAGTATAAAAACATCTTGAACTCGACTCGTCCCGTACTCAAATCTAGTGGCTGCATTTATCCAAAAGTCACAAAGTTGTTAAATCATTTTGGCCAAACAAGGGCCGTCTATTAGCCGGCAACGTGGATTATAACAATTGTATTTTTCTCATTGTTTTTCATTCAATTGGCCGGTTACTACAAGGTTAAGGTCATTGGACCTTTTCAATTTGGTTGTTTGGCTTAGATCAATGGTTAGGGTTACATATACATATATATCAGCGTTTTAGTCCTCTACTTATAATTGCCTCCTCTCTCTCTCTCTCTGAAAATGGCTGCTGCTTCAGTTCCCTCAAACATGACAAGGAGGTAAGCTTGACTTACGAAATTGTTCTCTTCGCTTTAGAACTATTCGATAAGTAAAAAAATCAATTATGTACTAAAAAATAAGTACAATCTATTCCAAGAACAAAATGCTACTTTTCTTGTATCATCTTGGAAATTAAATTTGGTGCGGCTGCACAAAAATTTTCAATCACTAGATGAAAAGCCAATATTGAGATTTAAAGAGCTATTATGGCCTAAATTTTAAGAGAAAAATAGCTCTTCTAATTTTACCCATTCAGTTTTTATATAACGGCGGAGAATTATTGTGCAACACCTATACAACATCGTGTTGTGAAGCGCCCCGGCACCCCTGGGAATTATCAATCTCTCTACAGCCTATGAGTCGGCCCCCGGCCAAAAAAATAAATTCCCAATCCGCCTTGTATGCGGAAGCAAATTGTTACTATGTTAGAAAGAAAAGAGACAATACTTTTAAAAAAAGTTAAGTGTATTTGTTTGAAAATATAGGTAAAAATCTCTCAATTGGTTCTCTTGTTTTGCATTGTTAGGGCATTCCCATCAGCTCCCCTATTTGACCTCGTATTTTTAAAATTTAGAAAACACGCCAAAAACAAACTCACTGGTGTGCCTCCAAAACTGTTCAAATCTTCTAATTTACTTTTGGGAGAGGTGTTGCAGTCTCCCCTTGAAAAAAGAGACAACTATTCAACCCTTAATGCAATAAAAAAATATTTAATAAATATTAAATACATATAAAATTGACACATGTAAGCCTATTTCTATAATCAATAATTATCACCAGTGATAGTGGTGGGAAGGTGACCAGAAATGAATTTAAGAAGATGAAATTAGAGGTGAGGACAGTAATAAATAATCAAACATCATCTGAATTGAACCTGAAGAGAGATAGATAAATAAGTGGTGGTGGGTATAAGAGATCAAGAGAGAGAAGAGAAGGAAAGAGGAAGGATAAGAAGAGAAAAAGGGGTAGGGGCATAAAGAAATAAATAATTTTTTTGGGTAAATATGTATTTTTGTATTATATTGTACAATAGAATTGAAATTTGGTTTGGAGATATTGGTGTGGTACTTATCTATATTTTTACCTCTAAATATTGTACAAATAACTGAATTAGAAATTTATGAAATAAAACTAGGAAACAGATGAGAATGCTCTTAATTTAGAGTTTGAAATAGAGTGAAATATTTTATGGAGAATTGGTATTAAATCTAGCTTTAAAAAAATTAGGAACCTCAAATTTAGGTAAAAAAGTTATAGACAATTCAGAGTTGACCACAATTTGTAAACTAAAAGTAACACGTCACACGCACACGTGTACTACAGGCAGCACCAATCTTTTGAATTAAATGACGTTTGGTGTGAAATTTGATGAAATGACTACCAATTGGCCTATTTGCAAAAGTACTTCACTTTTAATAATTTTCACAAAAATAATTTTTTTGTAAAATTTTTAGCAATGGAAATGTGATTTATTGATTATAATATTATTATTAAATTTTTTTAGCAAAAATTTAATAAATTTAATAAATTAGAATCACTATTCATCAATTATCCATCAATATTAATTATTCAATAATTTATTTGCTCATTAATTCTTCAATAATTTCTTTTGCGGCCCAAGATCCCACATTCCCGAAACCCTGAAAATAATTTCTTTATAAATTCATGCACCCCATATAATCCCTTCCTGATATGGTTATAAAAAAAAAATGCATTGAAATCTTGAGATAAAGAGAATCTGTTTAACTTTCTTTCCATTTATTACGCTTCAATATTTATCAAATCTTTCATATGAATTTATAGATCTTGAGAGAGAGAGAGGGAGAGATGCGGAGTGGAGGGATAGGAGAGAGAATAGATACGTGAAGTTAGAAGGGAAAAAGGGTTAGTAAGCGTAGTAATGCTATTTTGGATTTTTAACAGTCAAAAATATTAATTTTGTAAATGTTATTAAAATTGGGTTACTTTTGCAAATACACTGCTTATTAGAGTCATTTTATCAAAAATCTCGACGTTTGGTACTCGACAAAATAATAGGAAAACAATTTTGGTCTTATCTTTAAATAAGAACCATCTGTCCGCATGGTAAGTGCCGCTGATTTATCATAAAATATTTGTTATTTTGAGGAAATCAAATTAATTATACTTAAAAGAACTTCTAAACAGAGTATATTTTGGATAAAAATTTTGAGTCTTACCAGCATTACTCACAATAACATACATATATAATATATCTCTTCCAATTTTTACTAGCGAGCGCCTGTAAACATTTATTAAGAGTTATTTAATACTATTAATTCTAGAAAGAGTACTCACTCCATTCATAAATATTTTACTCATGCCCGTATTTTTGGTTAAGTAAGAAAGTAATTTATTTTAATATTTTTGTCTTATTTTGGTTCCTATAATTGTAAGGAAAATTTCATAATAATTTATTTAAATTTGCAATGGTTAAACATCCTAAAATAGAAAGTGATTAATATTCATCAACAATCTAAAAAATTGTATTTATTATTTTTGTTCCCAATTCTAATTTTCATTAATAGTCCTCCATTTTATTACACATACTCACCTGTTCGGTTTCAGAAAATTTTCGAATCAAAATCAATATTTCGAAATTTCTGAATTCAATAAAATAGAAACTTATCCCAAACCAAATTAAATGAGGAATTGAACCGAAGCCGAAAATAGGTCAAATTTGGATCCCGAAACCGAAAATCCCAAAATTTTGAAATAAATAAGGTTAAATAAATAATATATAAAAATTAGATAAAAAATATTTCGAAGAATTTGGGATATTCGAGTAAATAATATATAAAATTTAAAATACTTTAAATATTTTAGGAAATTAGAGATACCCGATAATTTTATAATCAACTTCTAATCCCGATCAAAAATTATTCTGATATCCAAAAATTTTAAATTTTAAAAATAGGACAGAATATTATTCGGATATTCAAAATTTTAAAATCGATCCCGAATGGGACGATTTTTTCGGGTGATTCGGGACGGTTTTTGGTTAGGGTTTCGGGAAACCGAACGTTTAGTCACTCTAGCTTGTGATAGAATTGAATTAATAAATAGGAGTACAAATCCCAAGGGAGGAAAATGAAGGAAATCTCAAGGGAGTTAAAAATAACTTAAACCAATTAATAACGGAAAAGAATTTCTTTTGGATACAAAATCTTGGTCACAAGTTGCATTGTGCATTTTTAGTATTGAAAAAAACATTATTCATAAATGACCATGAATACAATAAGTTTTTTGCCTTTATATTTCCGTGTTTGAGCTTCTTTTTTCACTAGAAACACATAATCAAATTTTAGTTACCAAATCATTTTTATTGCCAGTTTTAAAATTTTATAAATGTAAATAAAATTTGTAATATGAAATAGTTTCTGTCTATGCATATATGTAAAAGTTTGTTGCAATCTTCCATTCAAATATTGCTGTTAAGCCTTTAAAATGATTTTTTTTTTTTTTGCCTAAATAAGTTAGTACTTTTGAGATGGATACATACAATTTTGTTCTGATTGAAAAATAAGCTAATTTATCCAAAAAAACCCTATATTTATCTCTCTCTTCATTCTATATTATGTAACTGTCTCTGTGTTATAGGCTCGAGGGCAAGGTGGCACTGATCACCGGAGGAGCCAGCGGCATCGGCGAGTGCACAGCCAAAATCTTCGTCCAACACGGCGCAAAAGTTGTCATCGCAGATATCCAAGACGAACTGGGCCTATCGGTCCAAAAATTCATCGGCTCATCCAATTGCACTTATGTTCATTGCGATGTCACAAATGAAGACGACATAAAAAATGCCGTGGACAAAGCTGTCGAAATCTACGGAAAACTTGACATTATGTTCAACAATGCAGGCATCTCTGACGATAACAAGCCTAGAATTATCGATAGTGAAAAATCTGATTTCGAACGTGTACTCAGCATTAATGTGACAGGAGTGTTTTTGGGCATGAAACACGCTGCTCGAGTTATGGTCCCAAGAAAGAGCGGTGTTATTATTTCTACAGCTAGCGTAAGCTCGAGTATTGGTGCAGCTGCCTCACATGCTTATTGCTGCTCAAAGCACGCCGTATTGGGGCTTACAAAAAATCTGGCGGTTGAGCTGGGGCAGTTCGGGATCAGGGTTAACTGTTTGTCGCCTTATGCTTTATCCACCCCTCTGGCAAATAAGTTTGTGGGGCTTGAAGGTGAGCAGCTCCAGGCTGTTATGGAAATGCTCGGGAATCTTAAGGGGGTGACGCTCAAGGCGGATGATGTGGCAAATGCTGCGGTTTATCTGGCTAGCGATGAGGCTAAGTACGTGAGCGGGCAAAATTTGTTTATCGATGGTGGGTTCAGCATCTACAATCCCTCACTTCAAATGTTTCAGTATCCTACGGAGGAATAACTGCAGCAATTGGTTCATACGAGAGGACTAATGTGTCTGTTTTTCTAAATTTAAGAAGCAAATGTGTGAGAATGGAATATTTTAGTTGCCTTTTTATTAATGTTGAAAAGAATGTGAACTAAATTTGCAAAATAATGGGAATTGAGTTTGAAGTTGGCAAGCTGCCAAAGTTGTTATTAGTTTTATTTTTTTTTTTATTTCGATCAGATGATCTCTAAAAGTGTATCAATATTTACAGTGTTGGTACATACCATAATGCACCAAAGACTTTAATTCACTACTGGAAGATGCTAGAACAGACAAAAATCTGCCACAGAAAAAAATATCCCTTGTAAATAGCAACTGAATTTACTACGAAAAACCAATTTTTTCATATTTGGGATGAATTTTGCAACGAAATTCTGTTCATTCCAATCTTTGTTGAAAATTTTGTTGCAAATATAAATTTTCAAATGTTCCGATAGAAAATAGGTTGCAAAATCCGTCGATTTTAATTTTTTTATTAATTAAAAATAATTCGTTTCAAAATTCGTTACAAATTTAATTTTTTTATTAATTTAAAATAATCCATTGCAAAATCCCCAACAGATTTTGATTTTTTTATTAATTAAAAATAATCTATTGCAAAATCCGTTGCAAATTTTAATTTTAAAAATAATCCGTTGCAAAATAACGTGTAGATTTTAATTTTTTTATTAATTAAAAATAATCCATTCAGATTTTAATTTGCTATTAATTAAAAATAATTCATTGTAAAATTCGTTGCAAATTTTATTTTTTTATTAAGTAAAAAAATTCGTTACAAAATCCATTGAAGATTTTAATTTTTTTATTAATTAAAAATAATCTATTGCAAAATTTATTGCAGATTTTAATTTCATTATTATTATTATTAGGAAAGGATTTTTGCAACAGAAATTTTCTATTGCAAAATACATTACTAATATCCGTTGCAAGATCCGTCATTGTTTTTTTTATATACATAGATATCTCCTAAATTAAGACTCCCTTTATCTGTCAATCTTTGTTCTTTCTCCTGTTGGTTCTACATACCTCCACACTTTAGGTGCCGATTATGCAGGGAAAAATCTTTTCTTAAACTTTATTTATTTTTTACTAATTTATATTTATTGCTTGACAATGTTTTTTTTTTTATCTATGAAGTTAGATTTTTAATTTTTAAAATTTCAGTTTAATTATTATATGTAATTCTTGGAATTTGATTTACAGTATAGCATTATTGTGGAGATTATGGGTTGTATTTGGCTTCAAATGGGATTTTTTTATTTGGTAATAATGGTGGAATATAGAAAAAAGAGTATTTGATGTTGATTATTATTTCCAAGTAAATGGTGGACATAATCTGTTGTTGCATGTTTAAAAGCATAATAATTTTTACTAACTTTTTGGCTTATTTATATTGAGAATGTTAACTCAAAGATAAAATAGAAGAGAATAAAAGCCAAAAATAATGGCCACATGTTGTGTACTAAAGTTGAATTGCATAACTTTTGTAGTTATAAAAATAAGGGCTAATTAATTGAAAATTTGAAGTGCTATATTTGCAAGTATCCGTCTTCATTGTAGATGAACGCATTCATCTTTGTTGGATATAATAACAAATATAGGAAAAAAATTGTAGCAACTTGCTCGATGTGGAAATGCCATTATATATTTTGTGTATTTAAACAAAAAAATAAATAAAATAAAAAAGCTGCAATTAAATTAATTGCTATCTTTTATTTTTTTTTAAAATAATATTTTGCAACAGATTTTGAGATGGGAATTTTTATTTTTTTAATTAATTTTTATTTTGCAACAGATTATTTATTTATTTAGCTAAATTTATTATTTTGCGACATAATTTTTATTTTTTTTATTGTTTTGTAATGGATTTTACAACGAAAATTTTATTTTTTAATTATCTTACTATTTTGAAACCAATTTTGTAACAATTTTTTTTTTTATTGTTTTGCAATGATTTGTTTTTCATTTTTATAAATCATTATTTTGAAACGAAGTTTGAAATGGAAAATTTGTAACGAACTGCCTATTCTGTTCCTAAATTGTAACTATGGGTTCAACAACGACGAACATTTTTCCGTTGTAAATTCCAACGTAAACCGATCAGCAACAGACTTTGCAATGGAAAATTCCATTGCTGATTTGATGTTTGCAAGGAAGGCTTGTGTCTTTGATCGTTGAATGGTAAAAAACAAATTGAAATTAAAAACCAAAAGAACTACAATTAAATTAACTATTAATAGAGTACACTAGCAAATGAGGGATTTAAATTCTGGCCTTTTGGGTTACTATTATTATTGTAAGATTAAGTTTTTAATTTTGTGGCCAAACTCCATATGGCTACGAGCCTATCTCTCCATTAATGTAAACTAGTATATATGCACACGCAATGCGTGTATGATGATTGAATATGAAGAACCATTAAAAATGTAAAGACAAATAAAATGCATACCCTTGTATACAGAATTTGTCTACAAAATATATCGAAGAAACTTTTTAGAAAATATATCTTCACTGTCACGTCTCAATTTTTCTAGAAAATCAGAGGTGAGCCCCGAACCCACTAAAAATATTGGAAGATGAGTGTTTTCCCCTTTTAGATAAAAGAGAATGAAAAACTTTATTTGATTTTGAAAATAAAAATGGGAAATCCACATTTAATGTCGCATCTCGCTAATCCCATATTCTACATCTTGCTCACAATGTAAATTATTCATCCATCAGAGTGCGCATAAGGTAAAATATCAATCTGAAGATATATAAAAGTAAACTCTATATTTACAATAAAAAATGAGCTACATGTTCTAACATCTGATAAAGTATATTATATTTCATTCTTACTCCTAATGTGATATCTCAATGATAGAGTAACAATGGAATGTGGTACACAACCCACTTGGGTGCAAAATATACATCTCATCTGAATATCCCACAAAAGTATGAATAAAATATATCCTACTAGCCTCTGAAATAATATATAAGATGAGGCTACAACATCAAAATATAAACTCTGAATACAAAAGATATGTACACAGCTCGCAAGCATCCTCAGTGATGCGGCTTACTAGTCTTGGAACCTGTATAATAATCGTCTACAAAAGTGAAATTGGCCCCCACTGCTTATGCCATTCAAATGGCATATAGGTTACCATTCTAACGGCACTGCCGTTTGAACGGCATTCTTACACCATTCGAAAGGCACACCCAAACTGTGCCTTTTCACTAGAAATGCAGAATTTTAAGGGTTTTCCCAAGCCCATTTTTGCCACATCTCTCGCTTTATGATCTCATACCAATATATACATTCTCAAGTCATTCTCACATACGTCAACACACTTAATTCTAATACTCTCTTGAGCTCACATTAACTCACAATTTCTCAAAACTCCCAAACTTCACCAATCTCACACTCGCATCCATTCTCACAACTTCTAGCACTCATGTTAACTCACATAGTTTCTCACATCTTACGATAACATGGCTCACAATATACTCACAATTTCTGCCTGCAATACAACTGACCATTATGTCTTTATATTATAATACGATAAGTAATCTTAACATATAACTCACTAAATCTCTTAACACTCACCAACAACAACTCGCAATCCTACAACACCTCACTATGGCCTTGCCATGAATGCAATAATAATATTATAGTGGGATACATAATATTATTAAATGCAAAAAATTTACCCAGAATTTCTGGGACATTACATTGCATCTACAAAATAGATTGAACAAGATATATGAATAAAGAGTATAGGTTAGATGGCCAATCAACACGATATATATAGGATTATAAGGTATACAATATGTATGCACATGCTTTTAAAAATGAAATGTGTACACTATATCAACAAAAACTATGAATGCAATGAATGTCAATGAATGATATAAATATCTATGACAACAAACCTTGACAATGAACTTCGACTATGACTCAAAGTGAAAGGTTGGACTAGTATCTCAACGAAAGTTTTTGAGGCCACTACTAATGCTCCACCTACAATTGATGCATTCTTGATGCAATGTGAATCATAGGCCTGATTTTAAGGTGCACTAATACCTAGAGTTGTCAAATTTACTCCTCGTGAAGATTTTTCGGCTATCATGGTAGAGATGTATGTCCCCAAGCTTATCCACGAATTAAAAACTACAAGGTTTTAGGGGATAAAAGATTATACTGGCATCCCAAAAAGAAATAAAAAATGACTCAAATTCTACAAATGATAATGATATAATTTATTCATAATATTCATGTTTTCCAATTTCCATGATAGCATACTTTTTTATTCCAAGAGATGTATGCTTTTAAATTCCATGAAATATTCCATGAAACTACGAATTTATTCTATGAATAATACTGCAATTTTTTGCATAAAGTAAGTATGAAAAGGCTACGAATATCATGAATACCAACAAGCCACGATATCTACGATAATGATGATGCCACAATAATGATTATGCTATGATATATGCCACAATATCTACAAAGATGTTGTGCCATGACAAAACAACAACAAATATGCTACAATTTTCCACGAAATAGGATTTATCATATAATAAATCAACATAACATACATGAAATCACGACATGTTATACATTTTGATACATATACTCTCCATATTTATATTGCTATTCACAATCTGCCCATACCTCTCAAGCCTTCGATAACCCCCAAAAGACTTCCCAAACTTCAACCAAAAAAATCCTTTTTTAGCCCCTCCAAATTGATCTATCAACGAGCCTTGAATTGAAACAAATCTATGCACAAAATTGATCTACGGGATGAGAGAAATAAGATTTTCAAGTTTGTTTCGATGTGTATGAAAGGCAAAAAAATCGAGAAAAGAGAAACAAACAAAAGAGAAGATGAGACTTATGTAAGAATATAGCTTTCACGATGAGGATCTCAAAATTATTGTATACACCGCAACAATGATATACTATGACAATGAGGGCTATACTACGATACAAATTCCATGCTACGACTACTAATACTATGATATAAGAGAAATACTATCATTACAAATAAATAATAATATTATTTATTTTGCAAAAATTTAATATGAATTTCTAGGACGTTAAATCCTCCCCACGTTAGGAAATTTTGTCCCCAAAATTATCTTATATAAAAACAAAGTTAAAATGTATCAGAATTTATGAACAAGTCAGAATATTGGCCCCACAAATCTTCATCACATTCCCATATTGTCTATTCGCTATTGTGATGTTTCCAAAATACTTTCACCAAATGAATATTACGACACCGAAGAGTTTTTTCTTTTAAATCCAAAATACGAAACGGTCAAAGTTCATTCAAAACGTCTTCCACAATATGCAAGTTACCAAAATCAATTACATATGAAGGGATTCCGCAAGTTCCAAAGCATAGAGATGTAAAATATGGAATGAACCCATAAACGTTGAGGTGGAAAGGCAAGATAATAAGCCATCTCTCTGACTTTTTTTTAGAATAAAAAATGGACCGATATAATGAGGTAAAAGTTTCCCTTTCTTCCTGAATCTAATAATGCCCTTTTTCCAAGTAAACTTTCAAAAAAGCATGCTCTTTAACTTTGAACTCCAAAGGCCACTATTATTGTCCGCATGACACTTATGTCTACTTCAAGTTATTTCCAAATGATGTCTTATCAATTGTTCATTTTGGGTTGTCTTACAAACCAAGTCCGGACCCAATAACGGATTATTACCCACTTCCATCCAACAAATTGGAGATTGAAAAGTTCAATCATACAAAGCCTCAAAAGAAGCCATTTCTAGGCTCACTAAAAGCTATTGTTGTAAGCAAATTCAATCAAGCTTACGTGATCCTCCCAATTCCAACCAAAGTCAAGAATGCATGCCCGAAGCATGTCCTTGAGAGTTTGATTATCCACTAAGAATGACTGTATGTTTGCGGATAAAACATCATACTCTATGAAAGTTTAGTCCCCAAGGCTTCTTAGAGACCTGCTAATAATGCGAAATGAAATAGGAATCTTGATCCAAAACAATAGATATGGGAACCCCGTGTAACTAAACAATTTCATTGATATACTTCCAACAAAGATTTTCAACTTAGTCGGTTGTACAAATTGGAAGAAAATGTACAGATTTTGTCATATGATCCACGATAACCCAAATAGCAT
>MKEJ01033825.1:0-24286 GCA_001753735.1 Embelia ribes
CTTTATTGGTCAAAGTATGATTACAGCACTCAGAGGTTTAACTTACATTGTTATACTATTGTACAGGACCTCTACAGTAGTGCTACAGTGTTGGCGAAAAATTTTGGGGCCTTATACATCATTCTCATCCTTTGGGTCAATCTTTTGGATCTCATTCTACGCATGATCTGAGGGCTATTATGAAGAGTCGTAGTGGTGGTGGTAGTATTAATTGTGGGGTTTGTTTGAGTATTAGTGGGAGAGGTGATAGGAAGAGATATTGGGATACATTATATTTTTCTTCTTATGGTCGACAATCTTAGCTTGCTCGTTTTACATTTTCTAGCTTGACCATTCAAGGTTCAGGTTGCTATCATTGTGGCCAGCAGGGCCATATTGCATGTGAATGTACTTGTCCTGTAGTATGTCACCTTTGTAGTGTGGAGAGGCATATGCAATTTGCTTGTTCGATGGTAGTATGTCCTAGGTGTGGTGGTTAGAGGTGCTACTCTCAGTGTCCCGAGGGCTTTATGGTTACAAATAGCTCTTATGGACCAATTCAGTCTTCTTTTCCTTTGTGGTTAGTTCGAAGATGCCTTATATTCCTCCATCCTCTCCTTCTTTTTCTTATTAGGGTGTAGGACCACCTTGCGGAGGTCATTCAGGTGGTAGTAGTACTCGGGGTGGTTTTTAGCAGAAACAGGGATCTCAGGCTTGTGCTTTTACTATGCCACAGGCTCCAGATACAACCGAGCCATTTGCTGTAAGATGTATACTTCCATTTCTCTCTACTTTGGCGTACGTATTATTTGACACAGGTGCTTCATACTTTTTCATGTCTGCATGATTTGCAGGCATGTTTATGTTACCTATAGAATGTTTGAATACTCCTAACGTTGATCCTTCGGGGGAGAATATATTTCGCATCGATACTGTGTGTCGAGGGTGTGAATTAGTGATATTGGATCATAATTTTTAGTATGATTTTGTGTTGTTTGAGATGTTGGGGTTTGACATCATTATCGACATTGATTAGTTAAGTCACTTTCATGTTGTTATCAATTATGAGAGGCGTAGAGTGTCGATAGTGAATGTGACGGGAGTCGGTGTTTGTTATTAGAGGGAAGGATAGCTTTATCTTCCTTATTCACGAAAGTCGCAGGCTAGTATAGTGTGTATGCTGGCTAGTTTTTCTGTTTCTGATGAAGGGATTGTAGGGTTAGAGTCAATTCCGATAGTTTGTGAATTTACTGACGTGTTTCATGATAACCTCAGTGGACTTCCACCCGATAAGGAAGTTGAATTTTCTATTGATTTGATTCCGAGGACTAAGCTAATTGCTATTGCATCGTATTGTTTAGCTCAAGCAGAGTTAGATGGGTTGAGGGTTTAGATCGATGATCTTAAGTTGAAGGGCTTTATCTGAGACAACACTTCACCATGGGGTGTTCCAGCGTTGTTTGTGCCTAAGAAGAATGGTACTAAGTGGATGATTATCAATTATTGCAAGTTGAATCGTATGACCATGAAGAACAAGTATCCTTTGCCGAGAATCGATGACTTGTTTGATCAGTTACGAGGTTTTAAATTCTTCTCAAAGATTGATTTTCATTTCTGTTATTATCAGTTGCATGTTTGAAAAGATGATATACCGAAGGCTACCTTTCGTACTGACTATGGATACTTCGAGCTTCTTGTAATGCTATTTGGGTTGACAAATACCTCGGCAACATTTATAGATTTGATGAATAGAATTTTTCGTCCCTACCTTGATCATTTCGTCATTGTGTTGATTGACGGCATTCTTTATTTCTTTGCCAATGGGGGAGGAACATCGAGAGATTTGCGTGGCTTTCTTTCTACTTTTTGGGAGTATTGGCTTTTTACAAAGTTTCTGAAATATGAGTTTTGGTTATGAGAAGTGTGTTTTCTCTACCATGTTGTTTCCGAAGGTGATGTTGCAATTGATCCTTCCAAGATATAGGTCATTACCGATGGGAAGCGACATAAATTTGTATTTGAGGTTCGAAATTTCTTGGGTTTTGTGGGGTACTATGGTCGATTTGTTTGACATTTTTCACGTTTGGAGATCCCAATGACTCGACTTACTTACAAAGAGGTGAAATTCGAGTGGAACTCAAAATGCGAAGAGTCTTTCTTGCGTTAGAAGAATTTGTTGACTTCAACTCCATTTCTCATTATTCCAGAGTAAGGTATATACTATTCAGTTTACTGTGACATGTCGAATGAAGGTTCAAGTTGTATGTTGATGCAACTTTAGAAGGTAGTGGCTTATGCATTGAGATAGTTGAAAATTCATGAGAAGAACTTTCGAATGCATAATCTTGAGCTTGGTGCGGTAGTATTTGCATTGAAATATTGACGACACTATCTCTATGGTAAGAAATTTGAAGTTTTCTCCGATCATAAGTCTCTCAAGTGCATTTTCATCCTACTTGATTTGAATTTGCATCAGAGGAGGTGGATGGAGTACTTAGATCAGTATAACTTCGATAGAAAGAATCATCTCAGAAAAAGCTAATGTGGTAGCGAATGTATTGAGCCATAAGGCTCGATGTACTCTCATTTTCCTGGCGATGAATGAATAGGAGATTTGAGTGTATTGAATGAATTTGGTTTGGAATTAGTAGAAATGGAGAATAGAACGACGTTGCTCACGATTGAAGTTCAACCAACCTTGATCACTCATGTTGTAGAAACACAACACATTGATGGTGAATTCGATACGTATAGTATTTGTATTATTTTTTAGCATGGTCTTGATAGGTGGACAATTTCTGACGATGGCGGATAGCGTTTCCAAAGTTGTCTTTTTGTTCTAAATTTGATTCGGGGTTAGGTTATTTGGGAATCCCATCATTCGCGTTTGACGGTTTATCATGGTGGCACGAAGATGTATCATGATGTGTCTTATCACTGGCCTTATACGAAGAAAGATGTCGCGGAGTTTGTTTCATATTATTTGACGTGTCAGCAAGTGAAGGTTGAACACAAGTGTCATAGTGGAATGTTGCAACCATTGTCCATTCCTGAGTGGAAGTGAGAGTGGATTATGATGGATTTCATTGTGGGGTTACCGAGATTGATGCATGGTTGTGATACAATTTAGGTTGTCGTGGATTGTTTGATTAAATATGCTCACTTTATTCCGATATGTACTACCGACTTAGTTGAGAAATTCTGTCGGATGTATATTGATGAAATCATTCGTTTGCATGGGGCTCCTGTATCGATTATGTCAGATCGAGATATTTATTTTGTTTCGCGATTTTGGTCGAGTTTCTAAAGGGCTTTGGGGACTAATCTTTTGATGAGCACAATGTTTCATTCGCATACATATGGTCAATCTAAGTGGACAATACAAACACTTGAGGACATGCTTTGGGCATGCGTCGTAGATTTCGGTGGTAGATGGCTTGATAGAGTTCACATATAATAACAGTTTGTTAGCATTATACTAAAAATCATGTTTGCTATGGACTTAGCATTTTAATAATGAATATTATTTCATTTTAATGAAAATTAGTTGAGCAATTTTTTTTTTCATAATAAATATTATTTCATTTTAATAAATAGATATATCATATTTTGTATAGTAGATGTTTAAGTGTAGAGCATGGCTTGCACGCAGAAGACTAAATCATCGGTTTCTTATGTAATATAAGTTTAACATTTACAAGTTTAGATGGAATTGGACACATCATCAGTAGAGTTGTAGTAATTGGTTTTAGTAGGCCTGTCTTGACTACATGGGATGGTTGAGTTCCAACTCCTTTTACTAATACATTTTGTATGTATTAAACAGGGTCGTGTCGAAGTAATTATTTTTATATCGACTAGATAAAATTATTAACACCTTGTGGTCATAAACATTGTTTATGCTCTTAATCCTACATTGTTATTTAGACATGTATGGAAAATGTTTATCATTTTGATTTACAAAAAGTGAGATTCGTAGTGAGTCAATAAACATAGTGAGTTGGATGATAATATTATTCACATAGTGTTTATTAATGATTGATGAAATCCATGTCCTAGGTAAGGGAATGAAAAGACCCCCCTAATACCGTGTCAAACCTTGTAGATGGATTTTGTAATCCGATACGTCAAATAAGTTAAGTGGACGAGCTTAAGGAATTAACATGCTTATTAAATAAATATGTCAATACTTTATTTAATAGAGTGAGTATTTGTAATCTTTACATGGGAAAAAAATTAAACAATACTGACCATGGAACCGAATTAAATTCAGATATGTAAAGAGAGAATTCAGTTGCAATCCTTTAGTGGGATGAATTACGATTTATATGGATAATGAATAGTTCGTTTGATGAGATAAGATAAGACTGAATCTTTATAGGATAACTCTTCAAATATTCACCATCAGGTTCCTGCTATAATCTATATAAATACGCTTGCTATGACAAAAAAAAGAATGGACAAAAATCAGATTTAAAACCAAAAAAAAAAATATTTTTTTTCTTTTTCTACTAGGTACATTGAGAGTCCATCCTCTTATCCGGAGTAAAGTGTTACGGGTAATGCAGTGGAAGATCAAAGGCACAATGATTCTTCCAAAATACAATCCATTTGGATTTGGAAATAACGATATTCAAAAAACAAATCTCGTAAGTATAGCTCCA
Organism: Embelia ribes; assembly: GCA_001753735.1. Classification (NCBI taxonomy): domain Eukaryota; kingdom Viridiplantae; phylum Streptophyta; class Magnoliopsida; order Ericales; family Primulaceae; genus Embelia; species Embelia ribes. The sequence goes on from MKEJ01033825.1 coordinate 4,644, forward strand.
ACCTATATGGTAAAGCGTAATTAATTTTTCATAGTATACATACATACATACTATGAGCATAATTTTTCCACTGCGTTCCAATACAGTTATCATTTGAACATCGAGATGATTATGTTCGATGCTTTGTATGGGCAACTATGTCATTCTCCTATTTGTTGGGCGGAGGTTGGTGATGGTGTCTTACTTAGGCTGGAAATGGTACAAGAGATTACTACTGTCCAGATGATAAAATATCGGTTGGAAACAGTGCATAGTCATTTCAAAAGATGTGAAATAACATCCTTTGTCGTTTGGTGTGGGCGAACATGTTTTCTTAAAGGTATCTCCGAAGAAGGGGGTTATGAAATTTGATAAGAAAGGAAAATTATAGCCGACGTATATTAGACGTTTCTTGATTCTCGAAGTGGTTGGAGAAGTGGCTAATAGGCTTGCATTGTCGCTACAGTTGTCGAGTTTTCATCCCATTTTCTATGTATCAATATTAAGGAAGTATATTCGGGATCCGTCGCATGTGATAAATTTTGACGACTTACACGTAGAAGAAGACGTATCATATGAAGTGAAGCCAATTCGAATATTGGACGCGAAATAACAAGTATTGAGACGGAAGTCTATACGACTAGTAAAGGTATTGTGGCGAAGTGGTTTGAGCGAAGAGATGACTTAGGAATGTAAGGATGCGATGTATGAAAAGTTTTTTGATATCTTCGAGAATTTCGGTACGTGTTACTTTGGTGTTGTGCATGTGAATTTTGAGAACGAAAATTCCTAACAAGGGAGGATGTAATGTCTTGGAAAATTTGATTTTTTTTAATGAATAAATAATGTTATTATTTATTTATGTTTGATATGTTGTGTTAGCATACCAATGTGACATGAGTGTTGAAATATTGGCATTGTTGTGTTGACACGGGTTTTTACGAGACATTGCATTTTAACTAGTATCAGCATATGCATTGTAGTACTGGTATAACATACCATATATAGTAGAGATGTAGAAAGGTGTTGTGACGTATTGTGAGGGGCGTGGAAGCTTGGTTTTGTAGTGCGAAAGGGATTGGATGCGGTGTTATATTGGAGTTTGACAATAGTTACGTAACGTTGTGTAGTTTGAGTTTTAGGCACTCAAACGGTATTTTGAAACTTGCAAAATATTTTTATTAGTGTCTAATGATGATTACGAGTATTTTGAAAGTTAGTAACCAGAAATGTGGGCTCGGGTGAGAGTCCAATTCCCGTTGGTTTAATCAATCCAACTAGTTATTGGATCGATCAAAAACTTGTAACTGATCGATCTAACAACAGTTGGATTAATCCAACTAAGTGTTTGACTGACATTAGTGGTGAGGAGTGTCACTTTTGGCTTATAGTTTTTCTGCAAAAATCATAATAGGGAGAAATAGAGAAAAGGGGAGAAATACATTTTGGAATTTCTAAGCTTGATTTCATCTCTTTCCCGAATGCGGATATGAATTCTAAGTACGGATTCTTCATCCTTTAAGCGTAGGGAATATTTTGAGGTAAGTCTCGATCTTTGTCTCGTTCGTTTACAATTACTCAATTTCCGTGCCAAGTTCGTATGTGAAATTAAATTTGTTATTCTTTATCCTCGTGTTGAGTATAATGTTTTCTCCTCTAGTTTTGTATTGATTCGACTTCCGTAGTTAGATCAAACCAAGGGGCAAATAAAGAAGAATTTGGGCCCTTTTGATTTATAGCTTTCGGGTAAATTATAACGCTTCTATGGATACGAGTAGACTACGAAATAGTAATACATGAGTGAGTTTATGTGCGTACTTTATGTGTTAATTTCTATGTTTTAAATTATGAGTTGTAGATGTTAATTTGTTGTTATTGAAAATAATTATGTTGAATAAAGCATGCGTAGGTTTTGATAATGAATATATTGATTTATTTTTCATTCATTCATGGGTTGGCATTGTATTTTTTTTATGATATGGGAAAAGTATTATTTTTGATAAAATTAGAATTTGATGAAAATTGATTTGAATGAAAATTTGAAAGTGAATTCAAAAGTGTCGAGTTGTATTCATTGGGAAATCGAGTTATTTTTATTTTTTTTGGGACAGGTATCCTCTTTTAGTGTTGAAAGGAAATAGATGACTCAACGCCTTCTATTTTAAATAATATTGAAAGTAGTTTATATCGTATCTTCGAGATATAATAGAAGTTAGACTAATGTTAACTTCATACGCAGGACCCTAATTGCAACTAAGGTTTTACATTCGGTATTGGCTCTTTAATTTAGTTTAATTCCTTATTTGATAAAAATGAATCAAAAATCGAAAGAGAACGATTTAAGGAGATAAAGTCCAAACAAGTGCTATTGCGAATTAACTCAAAATTCTTACGCAACAATTTGCTTTATTCATTCATGTTGTGCAATGAAAACATGTCTTTAAAGATGAGTGGAATAGTTGATATTTTTGCTTTTTCCATAAACAAAAAAGCTAGATTCCACTAGAAATTAGAAAATCAAATGGAAAATTAATTTCGTAATCTTTTCGAAAACTTTTTTTTTTTTTTGTAAAACCATTAATTTCATAATCTTCTTTGGAAAATTATAATGACTGCAAGCATGCATGAATATTTTTTTTTTATTTTTATTTTTTTAAATATTGATGTCAGATTTTCTCGTTTGGAATCTAACGGCAAACAAATATCTATAGTTTTGTTTGGCACAAGATTAATTTTTCTTTGGTCATTTATACCACACTACACGATACACAACTTTTTAGCTGTCAAAAAAGAGAAAAAATAAACTTACACCACTTTAAATCACTCGTGTTACACTACAAGATACACAACCCAACTTTTGAAAAGCAACTCAATACAAAGAATCATTGTAAAATAATTTTTATTTTTTTTATATACATTTTTTCTATGTTTTAAATATAAACTATTATAAATTTTAAAAAATAGTATAATTATTTTTTAATTTTTTTTCAATTTATAATAATTTGTTAATTCTTGTACGTTTCAATGGAAAAAAGCACCTCTTCACCCATGTTGCCATTATTATCGAATGCTGAGGTCAAATAAAAATGTCGAATCTTACAAAAAATTGAAGAAAATAATGTTGGAATCTCTAAGTCCACAAAATAAAATAGCAAATCTCAAACGCAAGAATGAACTGGACCACATACATCACCGACCTTTTAATATTTGCTTGATTTTTAAGGCCACCAACCTATCATCACCATCGTTATGATCATAAAAAATGATAGTCAAAATTAATTTTTTAACCTTGAAAAAAGGTTCCATACATTATCGGTATAAAGATTAGAACACGACAAACAATTTAGAAAATAATACATATATATTAATCATTAGTCATGATTATTTGGTGGGATACACATACTTAATACACATATATCATGCCCTAAACTCTCCCTTATGCACTAATCTTTACAAGTCAATTTAAGGATTTTTTTCTTTTATCTCAATCTTTATATGCTAAAATTGCAAAACCTAAAATTTATATGAGCACTTTAATATTAGTGCTTATTAACTATTTTTTTAAAGTTGCAAAGTCGAACCGAGCTGCAGTCATTTTGCAAATGAACTTAACCGAGCCATAGTTATTTAGGCTGTTCTCATTTATTTTGAAGGTATGTTTAAACTCGAGTTATTTATTTTGAGGGTTTGCTTAAACTTGAGCCCGTTTATTTAATGGGTCCGGGCTTGCTCTGACTCGTAAATTTAAACAAATACCATTAGCTTGAATCATTTATACAATTGTCAACTAATAATCACGTACTGTCATATATGTAAAATAATTACAACATTGTATAATTTTTTCAACTTAATATAATAATTGAAAATGGTAACTTTGTTTATAAAATGTATAATTTAGGCAAAAGAATACGTTCTTACTTACTTAATTATATTTAATTTGAGTTATATATGTTTATATACAAAATTGAGACCTCTAATTTAAAAAATATATATAAATACATAAATCGAGCGAGTCCAAATCATTAACGAGTCAAATTGGAGATTGTTCAAAATTGTTTCACTTGTCTAACAAGTCCTATTTTATTAATCGAGCTCAACTCATTTAACAATGAATGAGCTCGAATTGAGTTGTTAACGAGCAAAGTCCGACCTTGTTTATAAATAACTCGGTTCATTTGCATTTCTAATTTTATTTTTTTGTCTTAAAACTTTTAGATAAGTTGTTTGATAAATTTTAAATATAATTTTTTCTTAGTATTCTTTCTTTTGTTTATTTAATTTTTTTAAAGCAATGTTAGGGACATATATAAAAGCTGCATCAATTTACTTAATCTTATAATAATGAAGATTTTATACATATAAATATGTATTTTTTTTTTTTACATAATATCTATCAAAATATATCATATTCGATTTGTACTGATTTTAATATAATATTTAAAAAATATGAGACCACAAAAATCTTGTGTGAGGCATTTAAATAGCAATATATGGAGAAATTTTACTTATTTGTATTTATAAAATATCAATCATATTATAAATTAGCATTATAAACTCATTTACGTTTACCATGCATCTAATTTTGCTCTTCACAATAAAAGCACTATTTTACTATACAAAACAATATTTATCAAAATAATTTTAAAATTTATTAATGGAATGCATATTTTTAAATTTTAATTTTAAAGCCAGCCTATAAATCTATTTTGTAAAACCCCAATTTTAACTTTCGAAATAAAACTCTTCATCTCTCTCTAATTTCTAAACACATACCAAATTAGAAAGAAAGAAAAAAAAAAAAAAATCGCCGCCGCGTTTCTAAATGATTTTGATTCGGCGATTTACAGTACAGATTCTATCGCCGCCGTTGGATTAATAAACCCTAGAATTAGGCGTTTGTTTATTCTTGCTTTTTAGGGTTTTTCATTTTTCAATTTGTTGATTAATATAAAATAGTATTATTATTATCACATAGATTCATAGGTATAGATACAGATATGGAGGGATTTGAAGGTGGGATTAGTCTTCAGGGCACAACCAATCCTCTGGATCTTCAGAACCCGACAGGTTCGACCGGACCCTACACGAATTTTTGCTTCATTTTGTTATTGGTAGTGTTTTGGATCTGTGTTTTTGGTTTATTATGAACTTGTGTTTCTTGTTTAGAATATGATTTGGTTTTTTTCAGTTTTTAAATTTGTTTTATTAGCTATTGCAGGGACAGACGCATTGTTTGTAAGCATAAATTTTATTAGAGGTAGCTGAATTTACATAAAAAAAATTTGCACTGTAAATTCAAAATTAAAATTACAAATAGAAAATTTTACACAAAAAATTTTTGCCCAAATAAATTATATGGGTGGATGTAGCCTGTTTAGCAAACTACTACTTTGGTCCCTGAGTTAGAGTACATATGGCCCTGTATTTTATTGTACTGAGAAGGCGTTGGAAAGTTCATGTTGATGACCCATTGTGATATCCTATTTTGATGTTCCATAGAGCTAATCCTATAGATTAAGGCTTGGTTTTTGTTGTTGTTGTTGTTGTTGTTTGAAATGGTGTGATTATGAGTGTTTTGTTATTGATTTTGAAAATTGAACTTTATTTTCTGCTGCTTTATGGTGGTTACCGTAATCAGGAAGGTATGGTTTTTGCTTTACCTGATAGAAAACATATGACCATGTATTAATTGTATTTGGAAATGGTGTGATTATATGTTGATTTTATTGGTTTCAACTTAGTTTATCATCTAAAGGTGGTTACCATGATCAGGGAAGGTATGGTTTTCGCTATACTAGATAGAGGATGTATGACCATGTATTAATTCCATGGCAATGGTATGATTATAAGTTGATTTTATTGGATTTAAATGTTTAACTAAAATTTAATTTATGGTGGTTACCGTAATCATGGAAGGTATGGGTTTTTACCTTACTAGCTAGAGAACATATGACCATGTAATTAATTGTATTGGAAATGGTGTGATTAAGTTGCTGTTTATGGTTTAGAAAGTTTGATTTAATCTTTCGTTATCTAATAGTGGTTACTAATTATGGAGAAGTTGTGGGTCTGTTTTGCTGACTGGGTTTTGCCAGTGCTTGTTGCTGAAAGAAGTTTGGGCCATGTTCATTTTCTAAGTCAGCTTTACTAGCTAGATGATTAGTGTAAAGGAGAATAAGAGAACATTCGATTTGGACTTTTCCATGGGCTTGTTTGGTTGCAGTTTATCAGTTTTTTTGCTTAAAAGTTGGACAACATTTGGCCGTTCAACTTTTAAGCTTATATTATTTACTGTTTTGGCCTAAATAAGCTAGAAGTTTTAAGTTGGATGTTTTCAACTTATATTTGCTTAAAAATTGCAACCAAACAAACCCTATGTTGATTCAATTGAGGCTCATCTTCATAAGGGAAAGACAGTCGCATTGAGAATTGCGCTATAGTTATGTTTTTTTGTTGGTTTTACATTTACTTATTTCCAGTTATGCGGTTAAAGTTAAGAGGTTTAGATGGCAGATCATGGGGTTTTGCAATGGCATGTTTGGTTAATGATATCTATGTGGTGTAGGATATTCTGTTACCTTTTGCTCGTACAAACAAGAAAGGAAGAAATTAAGTCGGGTTCAATTGTTGAATATCGTGATCATGGAGAGATATATACGTATTTAAGAGTTTGAGGAACTTTCTATTTATGTAGTCTTCTAGCATCTGTTTGATTGTGTTCACCTTTACCACATACTGATGTGGATTTCAAATGTAAGTCCAGGTTGTCTTGTCTGACCTTTGGATATGCTGCATTTTGTAAGTTTTCCTCTTGAAAATTACAAATTTACTTATTGTTTTATTGGTTTAATCAGCATAATTTACCATCAGGTATAGGTTTTGTTTTCGGCTGTTTAATTGAATATCTGGGTGGGGGTAAGAGAAGGTATCTGCATTCAGTAGAATGTTAAAATGTGGTGGGTTTAAGAGTTGAAAGTCGTGAATGTAGGAGAAAACTATTCAAGTGATACTTTATTATGGAGCAACTTTCTTAGCTGTCTGAAAGTGTTTGCTTTCTCTGCACACGCATGTAGATTCCAAGTTTTAGTTTGGGGTTACTTGTCCGAGCTATGGTTTTGCTGCATTTTGAGTTTTATCTTCTGTAATACAGGGGCTGCAGTATTTGATGCATCACAATATGCGTTCTTTGGTAGTGATGCTGTTGAAGAAGTTGAATTAGGAGGATTAGAAGAAGAGGATGACTTCCATCCAGTTGGTTTTGAGGATGAAGATGTCCTGTTGGAAAGGGAAGAGGTCGGTTTCTCCCTTGTGGTCCTTTGTTGGCCCTCCCCCTTTTCTTCTTTTCTGTTGGTTAATAATGTACAATTTTGCTATTCAAGTGAGAACACACACTTCAATGCAGTAAAAGGTTAAAATGGGATATAAGATTTGAAAGTAGGACAACATTTGTATAGAGAAAAATAGAAATGGCAGTAGATTACAAAAGTTTTGCCTGCGGGATGAGTTTTCATTGTCATTCTTTCTCGAACCTGTCACATTCTTTTGTTTTCGTTTGATTTTGTGTGTCCTCGGATGTTTCTTGAGTGGCAATGACCCAGATCTCCAAGGAAATGTATCTAAAAACTTCATGCACATATTTTCTCTCATTTGCAGGTTGAAGGGGTAGACTCCTTGCCTGAATTTGACGATCTTGCAAGCACATTTTCAAAGGTTAGTGAATTCATGAATGGGTGAATTTTGTTACGTATCCTACTGAGCTATCAGATCATAAGTGTTAACGATCTATGCAATCCTGACCTATTGTTTTAAGTGTGTTTGGTATATTATGTCTACTGCATTTTATTATTTTTTATGAATTGTCAGGATCAGTGAGGACTGCTATTATTTGTGAGATATGACAAGACTAACAAAATAGTGTTGACTTGCATTTTGTTGTTTACATTTGCTTTGGTGAGATTGAACATGTGATCACCGAAGTAAAGCATGTTTGTAAGGCAGTTTATGATTTATGCTTTCATGCATGAATGTTATGCCTATTCTGCTGGGGGCTATCTATTTGAAGCTTAGTTCTAGCAAGTTAGTAGAGGAAACTCATTAGCATTATCACTTTCTGTCATAAGTATGTGCCTTATCGATGTTCCAAAGTATAACATGGTCTCACATTAATGGAAAATTACTACAAAAATGTCCGATGATGATGCAGTTTGAATACCATTGATCAATGTTTGGATTTATGTTAGGAACTCGTCAATTAGCTCTATAAAATTACTGAAATGATTGTTATGACCCTTACTTATATAGGAATACATTTGTGACTGTTATATTGTTATGACTCAAATGATGTTTTGCATTTTTTGTTGCATTTTTTAGTGTGATTTTGTGACTGTAGTGTGCTTGACGATATCATAAGTTCTTGGTTATCTTATCCCTCTAGGACTGTACACTTTAATTTTCAGTTCTTTCCTGATTTTGTCCACAGCTAAACAAGGTTGTTGGTGCACCTATATCTACAGGAGTTATTGGAAGTAGGGGCTCTGGAGAAAGTGAGTGTAACCATTATGGAGCATTCCATGATACTATTCTCTGTTTTTTATTAAGGAAATGACATGATATTATCCTCCGCTTTTTATTAAGGAATTGCTAATATCATCTCTTGATTTTTTTTTTGAATGTTTCTTGACGTGGAAATATTTTTAACACTATATGGCCTCATGGTGACTAATCACTGTTTGGCTACTACAAGAATGTGTTAACATGGACTATTGTATGGCGAACTTGCCTAGACTTTGTCGATAACTCTTTGCATGGAGAACCTCAAAGACCATTTCTTACGTTTTCCTACCATGACTAAGGTCTAGTTTAGGAATGCGAGTGCTTATCAAAAAAATTGCTTTTAAAAGTTTTGGGAATGAGTAAAATATAATTGAGGTTATTTTAGTAATTAATGATAAGAAAAGCAGAAGCAACTTTTAAAGCAAACTTTGGGTTGCTTCCAAAAGCACCTTGAAAAAGCAACATCAATTTTGATATTTTACCAAACATTGTTGGCTACAATTTCCAAGAAAAAAAGTAGAAGTAACTTAGAAATAGCAACCCCAAACTTGGCCCAACTCACTATTGAAATTCCTTTGGAAAAAATTCAAACGTTGCCTATATTGATGGACAGAGTGTTTATATAAAATGGCCGAGGAGTTTGTGTTTTACTCTCTGGGTGTTTCATAAGGTATAGTTACAGGTGTTATTGTTTACTATTCTTTATGCTGTCTAGTCTAGTTCATTTGTTACCTATGGACCTATATTCAGATCCTGTTACTTAAACTGCAATATACTTCTTGCAGGTTCTTCTGTTGTTGAATGGGCACAGAGGCCAGATCTTCCCAATTACTTTGATAGTCAGGCGACCAGTTCAGACAGTAGCAGTACTCAAGATGGTAAAAGATGGTCTTTAAACCCATATTCTTCTGATGCCAAGTATACAGATTTTAAACTTCTGCATCGAACATCTTCATATCCTGAGCCGCAAGAACACCACCAACGCCCACACCAGCATTTTTCCAGTGAACCAATTCTTGTGCCAAAAACTTCATTTTCTTCATATCCCCGTATGCCTTACCATCCTGGTGCGACCCAGATGCCTTTATCTTCACCCAACCTCTCTCCCATATCCAACCAACAGTTTCAGTTACCGGCACTACCCAATGGTTCGCAATTCGGTGGCAATTTACCTCAGTATAATATTCCACCCAACTCTGTCAATAGTTTACCTCAGCATCCATGGGCTGGTCAGGCTAATATATTTTCTGGAGATCGACCTAATTCGTACAATAATTTGTTGCAGCATCAAGTCCCTCGTCCAAATGGTTTAATAAATTCCCAATTGATGCAACATAGACCCAATCACCCATTTCCGCAACCATATGGCCATTTATCCGGGACTCAATCGCCACTATTCAATCACCAAATTTCTCCGTCCCCGCCTATGATGAACAAAATGGAAGCAGTTCTTGGATGGGGTGATTTGAGGGATCAGAGAAATAGATCATTGCCGAAAATTGGGCAGGGATTTCGGTACCCTCAACAGCACTCTGACAACCGTAGTGGGTGGCCCCAGTTCAGATCCAAGTATATGTCATCTGATGAAATAGAGAATATCCTCAGAATGCAGCTTGCTGCAACACATAGTAATGACCCATATGTAGATGATTACTACCACCAGGCTTGTCTTGCAAAAAAATCTTCTGGTGCAAAGCTGAGACACCATTTTTGCCCAACTCACCTCAGGGATCTCCCTCCCCATGCTCGTGCCAACTCAGAGCCTCATGCCTATCTTCAGGTTGACGCTCTTGGTAGAGTTGCTTTCCCTTCTATCCGGAGACCACGTCCCCTTCTTGAGATTGATCCCCCAAACTCTTCTGTTAGTGCTGAACAAAATTCCTCCGAGAAACCTTTAGAACAAGAGCCATTGCTTGCAGCCAGAGTAGCAATCGAGGACGGTCTCTGTTTGCTCCTTGATGTAGATGATATTGATCGTTTCTTACGATTCAATCCACTTCAAGATGGTGGGGCCCACCTGAAGAATAGGAGACAGGTTTTACTGGATGAGCTGGCAGCATCACTTCAACTGTTTGACCCACTTGGGAGAAATGGCCACTCTGTTAATCCAGCTCTCAATGACGATCTTGTATTTTTACGAGTTGTCTCTCTCCCCAAGGGTAGGAAGCTGCTTTCAAAGTACCTTCAGCTTCTAGATCCTAATGGTGAACTTTTTCGAGTAGTGTGCATGGCCATTTTCCGTCACTTGAGGTTCTTGTTTGGCAATCCGGCTACTGATCCAAGGGTAGCCGAATCAACCATAAACCTTGTAGAAAATGTCTCGTCTTGTGTTGGTAAGATGGAACTTAAAGCATTATCTGCTTGCCTTGCATCAGTAGTTTGTTCCCCTGAGCATCCCCCCCTTAGGCCCGTAGGAAGCTCTGCAGGAGATGGGGCTTCTGTTATATTAAAATCGGTTCTTGAGAGGGCAACTGAACTCCTCACTAACCCTAATGAAGGTGGAAATTGTAGCGGGGCCAATAGGACCTTTTGGCAGGCTTCTTTTGATTCGTTCTTTGTGCTTTTGACCAAGTATTGTTTTAGCAAGTATGATACGGTTATGCAGTCGTTAGACATGCAGGCTCCAACAATTGACATGGCTGTTATTGGGCCCGATGCAGCAAGAGCTATCAGTAAGGAAATGCCCGTTGAGCTCTTAAGGGCTAGTCTTCCTCATACTGATGAGAACCAGAGAAGGGTCTTAATGGATTTTGCGCGACGTTCTATGCCTGTCAATGGCGGTCCATGAGTTTTTGAGGGCTGATATTTTGATGCATTACTGGTGGTAAAGTGAACTTTTGAAGGATTGTAAGATGTGCAAAAGTGGTTTTTGAACTAGTCCATGCCAGAACTGATAAGGAAGAAAGGGTCTGGGAGGTTGACGATGGGAAACGAATCATATGGACTATTAGCTTTTTCTCTGCTTACATATATAGCCTTCTTTAAGTACAATTCTAGTTTGGGACATTCTGAAAGTATTCTGTGTATTATTTGGTAATTGTGCTGTTTCTTTGGTGGATTTTCAGACGTTGAGAGCTTATTTTGATGCTCTGTTGTGAAACTCGAGAACCGTGTAAGGAAATAGGAGTTAGAATGTACAGGGCGCACTCGGAAGTTTTTCCCAGGATCCTTGGCTATTAATTATTGAGGATGTGAGATGAAGAGTGCCCTCTTTTACTTCTGTCAAATAGCTGGTATTTGCTGGTATAGGATATGGAATGTGAGAAATTTTGATTGTTAGTTTGTCAAAGTTGGTTTAGTTCTTAGTTTCTCTATTTGCTATCCTCTACATATCGCTACTGTTTCGAGTAATCAATGTATTTCTTTACTTATCAAGCTTTTCTATCTTCCTTTACGTGTTATGGATTTATTCTCGTTTTTACAAGTTTAAAAGTTTAAATCCTTGAATAATTTTCATGATAAGACATGATTTTTCGGTGCTTGTGTTGTTGGGCATGTTTCGCCGTATCGTCATTGCAGTGCGCTCTATTAAGAGTTGGACATGGATGCGTGAGGTTAGGTAAGTTTGCTTAACGCAAGTTCTAATTTCTAAAGCTTTATTTGTGGCCACTGTTTCCTTCTAATGATGCACAATTGCCCCAAGAAGGTGCTTTTAAAGTTGCTTTTTTGTTTCTTTTAATTGTATGTATGTCTTATTGCCCTCAAAAGGTAGCTTTGTGTTCCTTTAGAATGGAAGTGGCCAGGAGTAAAGAGCAAGGTCTAAAATTATATGCTATCATCAAAAGCATCAAGTGCAGCATTCGGATGCGTGGAGTCGGCACTAGGGGAAACATGGTACAAACATATTAAGATTATCTCTGACCCTCGAGGAACCGTGTACGAGATGAAAATCTCATTTGCGGTTCTGTTTTAGAGATGGAAGTAGTGATTTTATTACCGACTAAGATTATCTAAAAATTCATGCATGGTTGATAAAGTTGAAGTGCATTTAACAATTCATGTATGGTTGATAAAGTCGAAGCGCAATCAAAATATAGTTATTGGGGGTAAATTTTGTGGTGTCAACCTGAAGCAATTTTCCCCAGTTCAATTTTTTTCCTAGCAAAATGTGGGATATCTACCCTTCGATAGCAAAAGATTAGAAGCATGTTATCAAACTGAATATTAAGTATCAAATTTGGTTTATTCTACATTTCTGCGTATTTATATATATTAGTTTATTCATTATTTGTAACAATTTTTACTTGGGCGGTCCAAAATAGTTACTCTAGTAGGAGTTTCCTTGATATGGCAACATATTCAAATGATGCACTTGATGATTCGGACGATATTGAACTCCTTACATTTCAACCTGGACTCGGACAATATTGAACTTCTTACATTTCAACCCGGACTCGGAAGTGCGACGGTTGAAGAGGGGTTTAATTTTTTTACAATTCGCTAATAATTCGTGTCAGAAATTTGGCATATACGCATGGAAGAGATGATTTTTACTTTCGTGTAAGCCGTTCTTGATAACAAAGTTATTTATACACCAGATTAAGCTTGGGCATTATTCTGGCGCGAGACTCGCTCATTCGGTCATCGTCCCAGTTTAAGCTTCCCTGCCAACATAACATATCCGATCTTAAAACATTTGTTTGTTTTTATTGTTTCTGTTAGTGTTGACATCATGTGCTATAGGATATACTGATATTTCAATTTTTTTAGCATTTCAATGCAACTTTCTTTCTGCCACATAAACAAGATCTTACATATACAATTACAACATTGTCTCCGGAATTTTTTTATTGCTAGATTATGTTTATGTGATCAGAGATCCTCACAATAACACAACTTTTAGTGGTGTTTCGAGGACTATTTCCCTTTTAACTATAAAAATTGAAGACGCAAAGAAAAATGCGAGCACCACTATAATCCGTATGAATGTATGTTTTTCTCAAACTACGGGCCACCACCAATTCGAAATACCGTGGCCCTACATTCTCAAACTTGCTTTGCCCAAAATATACACAGGAAAGAAGAAAATTACAAAAACAAAAACTGTAAAATACAGTATCCGATCGTGTATATTTACGACAAAAAGGAAAAGAAGAACAAAATTTCAGTGAAACTATTGTTTACCATTACCCTCTTGAGAAAGTCGTACAGAAATGGACCGGACCATTTCAATAAGCCCTTCATCTAGTTCCTCAAGTTCACCAGTTTTACGCAGATGTTGATACATAGGTGCTATGTAATTTGCGGCAGCCTCGGCTATTTCCCACAGAGAGAGATCAGCAGCAATTTTGATCATTCGTATACATAACTGTTTGGTCGAATCTAAACAAGACAGAATAAGCTTTGTGCATTCTTCGTGAACATCATCTAAGCACCAAAGTTCAGCAAGGAAACAGATCTCGACAAAAGGATGTAACTCGCTTAGCTTCTCCTCTGCAGCCAAGTTATCCCACGAACAGCCAAAAACAGGTTTGGGTAATACATCAGAATAAAACCAGTAGACTAGTTTTTCTAATGCTTTCCAACTAACAGGAACTTTTATTGTCCTTGAGCGGCTACAAGCAAATGAGAAGATAAAATCAGTAGAAATCTCAGACAGACGATCAAATTGAACAGTAAACCTCAATTAATAAGGCAGCTAAAATGTGGATAAATCAAATTATTAAGATGCTTTAATGTACAGGGATGAATAAAACAACACAATGCAATATTGAGGCTGCACAATTGACCATGACCACCAAGGAAGACACTACCATGAGGCATGAAAAAGGCAGGAGAGCAAGTAATTTGATTGAACTCAATGACACAGACACAACCTTCAAGATTTGGCAACCTACTTAATTGATATCCACCAAAAAAACAAGTTCCTGGATAAGGGGCAAGGTTACATTTTCTTTGATAGGAAATAGTAGATTTTAGAAAATTATCCAGTCAATAGAGGAAATTGTTCATCCTGTTGAAAATAAACTTGATTTGGTAAATAAATTATTTTGGACCTAATTAACTATTATATTGTAATGCATGATGTAAATCTAAGTTGAGCTTGATAATCAATGTAACATTATAAGGCCTAAAATAATTTAGAAGATTTCTCTAGAAAGATATCTATAAACACATTTCTATAAAGTTCATAGAATTGAAGATATTTCTAGAGAAATTCTAGAAAATATGTAGAAAATAAAAAATCTAAATATTAGGAAGATTGTTCTAGAAGATGAATAATAACCATTGGGTTGAATAAATCTCCACCATCCAGTAGAATTGTATAAATAGGAGTTGTATGAGTCATTTGTAAGCTAAGCCAAGAAAGTCCTCCAATCTTGTAAAAGCCAACAAAAAGAAGTTCAAGTAATAAAACATAAAGTTATCTCTTTTAAATACTGTCTTACTCTACTACTTTCATACTTGCCTATTTAACACATCCATCAAGATGAATAAATCCTTAGATACAGAAAACTACCTTTGTGGTGCTCACGTTTTGTAATCTTATTAATTTAGAACCTTTAACAAGTGAAAAAAAGGACTACATTTTTAATGATTTAATTGTAAGAAAACTCATCATCAAGCATAAAAAATGAATGTATATCTATAATGTACTTTAAGTGTAGGCACAAGCGCACCTTTCTTGCATCCCTGATCTAAATAATGCCTGGAAATACCAACTACAAGACGACAGTATCACTCTATGAACATGTACATGAGGAATCAATGAAGTGCAATTGTTGCATCTCCACTGGATTTGATCGTTTGGTTTACCTTCCAAGATGACATCCCTGAGATAAAAAAAATATAAGCCACTAAAACCTTATCTACAAGAATTAAGAGAGATGTGTACGGTGGTATTTTTATAATAGCAAGTTTAGCAAGACATGAAAGTTGATGTAAAAAGAACAAATTGAAATCATAGTTAAGGTAAAATCTATTACATATTATATACAGTTCTGAAAAGTTCTAGAAGAAGAAATACATACGAGCAGCTATATCCGGTTGGTCCAAGAGCATATGTAAAATCAAAGCTCGGAAAAGGCGTGCCCCACCTTGGGGTTTTGTGGCAAAGCAGTTGCAACAGATCTTGTAAGTTACAATGTCTTGCAAGAATTTTCAACTTTCTCATAAGTTCACCTTCTGCTTTTAGATGCCCAGAGTAAACATATTCTAACAACTTCGATAAGGCTTGGTAGTCCACATTAGTTGAAAGACGAACTTCTTCCTTTGGTCTTTCCCAATCAACATTCCCTTCTCTCGTACAAATATCATTAATAGGATGTGCTTTGAGAGGCAAAAGGGATGGACATCGACCCATCAAAATGACACTATGAACATTCAAAGGCTCTGCAACTGCAAGTATAAGTTTCACATCTGAAAGTTCATTCTCATTAAGTGATTCTCCAATCCTTTTCCCAAATTTATTTGGGAACCCGTAAAAGCCAAGATAACTAAGTATACACACAGCATACCATCTCGGACCAGGAGCAGAAATGTCAAGACAGATCCTTTGAAGTTCACTCACTAATTGAGCTTCAGTATCCTCTACCAGATTAGAGTGATGCATCATCAGCTCAGCTATATTCCATAAACAATAATGCAACAGTGAGTGTTCACCATCCCATTCTTCCGTATGAACCCAACAACAAGTTCTCTCACTGAAACCATTATGCAAATGAGTAGCAAGGGTAGACCTATTCATCCGCGTATCATGGCTAAGGCACCATTTTAGGAAGTTCATTAATATCTTTATCCCTTGACTGTCAACAATATTTTCCCGATACTGAGATAGGGCAGAAAAGCATGCCAAACTCATCAAGTTAATGACAGTTTGCAGATTCTCTAGCATCCCGAACTCGTTTCGAGGTTTATTCAGCTTGTTGAGTACATAATTAGGAAATCCCTTGTCCTTGGGATTAGATATTTCGGATAGAATAAATTTGGCTTGATCTGAAATATATTTGTTGGGGGAGTAGATCATCATAAGGACTGATCTACAAACTGATTCGTTCCGGCAGAGTTCAGAAGTATCACTTTGAAATAATTGACGTGAGTTGCGAACTGAATCCACGAACTCCAAACTGTTGAGAAGATGCACAATTAATATTCATGTAATCAACACTAAACTGGAAATTAATCACATTCAAAACGAATATGATGGATGCTAATGTATACATTATATATTACCACGCACATGTAATGAGAAGGCTAACTGAAAGTTCGTTTTCTTGCGCATCAGCTTTGAAATCTTCAAGACAATGTGCAGCAAGTCCTCCAAGAATATCCCAGATATATGGCCTCAAATCAAGGAGAAACTTTGTTTCTAAACCCCTTTGAGCTAGGGCTATTTGTTCTTCTACCGATAACAAATGTTGAGATTGATGAGCTTGACGATTATTCAGTAACAAATTTAGAAGGGCTTCCTGGATTCCTAGTTTCCAGAAATATTTTTGATGCTCCCCTGACCAACGGGTAATTAGTGACAACCGACATGCTTGCATCAACAAATGCATCTGATCTTTAGGAACCTTTCCAAAATGAGATCTCCAATTGCTCATAGCATTTATAATGGCAAGAACTATGGGCTCACAGCAAATTTCAATCATCTTCAAAAATTTATGTTTGTTTAACTGAAAATAAGAAGTAATTATGCGTATTAAAAAGAGAAGTCATTCAAAAGAATCTATCAGTAGGATGTGCCACCAAAATTTTGGTGATTATAAAAGCAAGCAACTCATGGTATACTCTCAATGATTTTGGATTTTTGTGGCCTTATTCC
This sequence comes from Embelia ribes, assembly GCA_001753735.1. NCBI lineage: Eukaryota > Viridiplantae > Streptophyta > Magnoliopsida > Ericales > Primulaceae > Embelia > Embelia ribes. Next base: position 21,940 of record MKEJ01033825.1, read on the forward strand.
CTTAGAAAATATAACTGGGCAAAACATAACAGGATGAGTACAAGTTAATACCGCTAGACACTGAGCCAATTGAAAACTCTCAATCTGAACAGAAATAGAATTTGAGTTTGCCATACAATGCTCCACAATATGCATAACCATCTCCTTTCTTTCAAGAAGCTTCTGGGATCCGTTACCACATGATCCTAACATTCATACAAATAAATATTTCAACACGCAAAGTCAGTGGTACAAGCATAAAAGAATGCCAGTCTGCAACATAAAATACAACGAAATAAACCAGAAAACAAAGTTACCTAAAGCAGTATACAACTGTAGAACTGCAACTTTTACCGAAGAATCAGGAATGAGAATGATGGCCCCCAAAACTTCCATCAACTTAGCATCGCTCCAAATGCAAAATCTAGAACTCGGCCACTGCCACAATATTTTACTCAAAAGAGAAATCATCATTTCAAAATATTCCAAGGGCTTACTTCCAGGAGAAAAATCTTGAATACTTTTGGAGATTTGACCAACTGTGTTTGTATCCTTTAATATCTCCCATACTTCCTCCTTTTTACTACTACTTAAATTTGAGAGAATCGATTTTAAAGCTGTGGCACATGAAACTGCTACTTGCCATTGATGAGAAGGTAGCAATGAAACCAAAGGGCGAATAAGGTAAAACAAATGAGGTTGTAGCATCGAACTAGGCAAAACATTGATCATCTTTACAACCATATTTAAGGCCAAACTCAACGTGGCTTCGTTTTTTAAATGAAGAATTCCTTCCAATGCCCCAACAACATCAGGAACTGAACCCTGTGACAAGAAAACAATCACATAAATCCAAATAAACAGGGCAATATTTTAAAACAATTTGAACTAGGTAAATGACGGTTTGAGTTGTCCAGACATAACTCTACAAACAGTCAGTAACAGAAACTTCTTTGCTTCTCACAAATGCAATAATGAATTATATCAACACCAACCTAAGGCTCGTGGGCCAATTTCAAACCACAGATTAATTTGTGAAACAGTTTGATAAAGATATGAACTACTTGACTATTGCTTCTTCTAATACGCTAGGAGTAGCCACCCTCAAAACTTTCTTTTGGAAAAATTTCAGAAAATGAGATTGCCGGCATACCTTCACAATAGGGTACTTCAAAGTCTCTGCAGAAATGCAATCAAGAAATGAATCGATTGAGCGAACAACAAGTCTTTGCATCCCAACATCTAACCAGTGGAAGTTTTTCCGCCCATCTTCATAAGATCTGCCGAGGCAAAGTTCAGAATAGGTAGGTAAAATGAAGGCACTGAGATTATAAAAGTTACAAACAAACGAGTATTTAGCAATGCTTTGCCAAGTAAACATTCCTCTAAATTGTTGACTTTGCAATATCTGTGCCTTTCTTGTATCATATTTTCAGCATTGGTTTGGAGTTTTCAATTAAAAAATGCCAACGAAGGTGAGACCCTGAACATTCTCTCCCTACGAAAAAACTAACACCTAAAAGCACTCCAACCAGTGCTCCTAATGAGTCTCTTCGTAAATTTTAGGGATTAACCCAAGGGAGCCTCCTGCCACTGTAACCACACTATTCAATCCCTAAAATTAGGGAGTTTGCAACAGTATTCCCTTGACCTAGGAGACTATTGTCCATCGCCAATTTAGTTTTAAGTTAAAGGGGTCTAATGCAACCATTTTCCACATCTAACCTCTATTTTAAAGTTTGAAGAGCAGAGGTAATTTTAACACCAAAAATAGTTACTCTAGTGGGAGTGCCCCTAATAAAGAAACCTCCTTTCTCAAAATCTTTGATGGGAATGATCCAAGAAAGACCCTTAACCTAAGCCTACTAAAGCAAGACTTCAACCCAAATTGACACATAAAACTTCAACTCTTCAACTCTTACGAACACTACAAAATTTAAGCTTTCTCTTGAAACAGGGGTAACGCTGCGTATATTGTTCCCTCCCGAGACCTTGCAATGTTGGAGCCTTGTGCATTGGATTGTCCACAAACACACACACACGCATATCTGAAGCTAAAAGAAAGTAAAACCTGAGAATCAATGAAAAATGCAGGACTGAAGCATGCAAATCAATATATCTAACTTTACTTTAAAAGTGTGAAGCCCATGAAATATTTCCTCCTTTTTGTTTCCAAATCTACCCTTTCATGAGCTATAAAACTACATTAACTTTTCACCCACCTAAAGACTAGACTAGAAAAGGAAAGATCAGTAATTAGTTAAATTGAAGGTCTTTAATGCATCAACTACCTTACTCCGCTAACAAAATATAATAGATTAAAACTAAAATTGTATTTTGAAGCCCAAAATATTTTTTAAACAAAGAT